>JAQFZT010002725.1:0-10863 GCA_034696325.1 Camisiidae sp. | reverse complement strand
CTTATTCAATGCTGTTATTCAATGATGGGATTGAATGACATTCTCTTTCAACAATCCAAATCATTGGCTGATTTTCGTAAATCCCGTTGTTTTCTATTTGATTACAACAGTGCTATTGTTTATAACATTGATGTTCCCTTTTTATGTGCGCTCACAGATCGTAATAGCAAACGAACTCGTGATTTACATCTTTTCAAAGAACTCAAGAATATTCTAAGACAAAGCGCAATAAGTTCTGAGAAAGTTGTTTCCATTTTTTTAATGTTAAAGACGGCTGAAGTTCGCAAAGAATGTTTGGAAGAAATTATACAAATTTCTGATCTAAATATAATAAAAGAAAGTGTTTCTCAGCTCAAAACTCAATTGTTATCCTCACTCACAAAAAATGAATTGGATTATGAAAACAAACTGATAGCACAAATGTGTTGTCGAATTCTACAAATTTGTAATTTATATGAAAGAATTGAATGCCATCGAAATGAAGAGAACAATTGTTTCATAACTGAAAGCTCTAAACCGCCAGACATTCAGTATTTGGTCGATAAGTTGAATTGGAATGGAAGTGATATCGCAAGAAGTTTATCACTCATTGCCTTTCGAGATTCAATAATTAGTAGTAAATCAATTGATTTCAAACATTCAACAATTAGTATTTCGGAGACTTTGTCGTATTTCACTATATTTTCCAATCATATTGTGAAAGGTGGGGAACAAGAAGTGTATAGTAATGTTCCGATTGAAGTCAAAGTTGAATCCAGTGATAACTCACAAAAATTGCATTTATTATCGTTGAGTAATTTTATTTTTGGTGCTTCTCTACAAACAAATAATTTAGATTTAGAAAGTTTACTGAAAGACAGTTGTGTCGTCCCTTCAAATCTATTGCTTCTTCTTTTTATATCATGGCTTTCATCTAAATCTTGTGATTATTGGAAATGTTGGGAATATTTTAGTCATATATTAGAATTAGTCGTAGATATGATGGAAAGCGACATCACTAATGAAGAAAATTATTTACTTTCTCCGAATTGGCAAGAAATCCTTGAAATAATCTATGAATCCGATAACATAACGGCCGCTCTAATTGCTGTTAATATGATAAAAGCTGTCAATTCAAAACTAAAAGAACAAAATCAGGAGAAACTTTCCAATGATTACTGCCATGACATGGAATGGGAAACACTTCATGTCGATAACGAAAGTCTAAATTTAGTTATTAAACAATTTGAAGATTTATTTTTGTTGGATATGTTATTGCGTTCAAATCAGCAAAAAGAAGATGAGGATTTGGAGTCAAAAAAGTTATCTTTGGCTAATTTGATGCGTAGCGGACCCGGAATTGTTAGTGAATTAGTGGCCAAATGGGCCATCACTTCCAATATAACGCCCGATATTTTGAATACTTTGATTGAGAAACAAACAAATGCTAATGAATTGGAAGATCCAGAGAATACAATCACTTTAGGGGAAGAAGCGATTGAATGTGAAAATATAGACATAAAGACAATGACTGAACTTTTAGATCATGTGAGACGTTGTTTTCCCAATTGTTTAGAGTCTGACGTGCTTTTAGTGAACTGCTGTTGGGAACTATTAGTCATATGGAATAAAGACCCGTCTCTTTCAGACAACTCTCTCAAAGAGTCTTTAGTTTATTTGAATTATGTTTCCAGTGCTGTATTGAAGCATAACGTGGCGTGTCTTCTGTGGAAGACTTTTATACAAAAGCGTTTTGAAAACTTGGCGCATATGATGGAAAAAATGGGTCGAACGCCAAAAGAAAGGATTTGTAAGAAAGAACTCGGAATGTCTGAGAATGGATTGGAATGTTTTATTGAATATTCGTCTGAATTATTGGATTTTATAATTCAGACAAATATGATGGCAGAGATCGAACCGATGCCCTTATTTTCAATGGACGACTGGTGGAAATCACAGTCTAATACCGCCACCACTCAAACCGTGCCTCTCGTTATCCTTGCTGTGCATCAAAAGATAGCGAATGCGGCTCTGGTTTTAGAACATTCCCGTTTAGCCACTGCTATGTTCTTCATAGTTAGCTTTCAACTCAAAAGTTCAAGACCTCTTTCACTATTTCCTACTGTAATTCAACACTATTTTTTCAAAGATTTGCATTCGTTTCCTGTTTATTCGTCGAACACCGACACAACTTTATCAGAAACTAGAACTAAATTTCTTATGAATGTTGTTTCAGCTATAGCTCAAGCCTTACCCGTTCATAATGAAAGGGGTATTAAATTTGGTTTGAATCAAATTTTCAGATTGTAATCGTTTTTAATGTTTTTCACTTCTAGAACACGATGAAGAACATATTGAGAATCAAACAAAACTTTACTCTCAGGCAAACAAATGGTTTGGAAAAGTTATAACTTTGTCGCGTGAGTGGGAATTAAATGTCGATGAAATAAGACGTAAATTTGTTTGTGAGCTTTACGTCTATGGATGCGATCCATTGGCTGAAGAGGTGAGTCTCAAATGAATATATTTAGAAATATTATTGTGAGTTATTTTATGAATGAGAATATTTTGTGTCAATTTATGTAATCATGTCTAACCCTCAGGTGATGACATCAGTTGTGGATCTGATTAGTTTAGGTTTACAAATGTTAGCTATCGGTGGAGTTCGTGTTATTCATGCAATTAATGCAAAATATGGATCATTAGACCAAATGCATACTTTGCCACCAAATGTCTTATTTTGGTTGAAAGCGTTGGTGAGTATTAACTGCTTCATAAACTTTTTTCTTCATTAAACAGACAGTAATTAATTCAAAGAAAAACATTATTAAAGACTTTGCTCTCATTTGATTTGAAACAGTGAGAACTTGACCTCAAACTTGTTATTTATTAAGTTGACTGAAAAATATTTTTATACAATATATAGAATCTGGATTCTAATTGTTATTCTGGGTCACCATTTGCTGCCACTCTAGCAATGCTCGAACACTCCAATAATTATGTCTATTCTGATAAGACAAACGCCAGAATCTGTGAGGCACTCATTGACGCCATAAAGGTTCTGATGGTTCACGAATGAAGACAACAGAATGTCAATTATCTTTTTATTTCAAAAGTTTCTTAATAAATAAATTTATATTTATGTAATAAATTATTATATATTAACTTAGAATTAAATATTTGCACACTTTATATATTTATTTGCTATAAATAAGTATTTATTTTATATTCAAATAACAATGAGTTATAGCTTTCATTTGTTGTCTTTGATATTTACAGATGACTCTTAAGGGTTGAATCAACTAAATGTCAATATACAATATTGACATTGTTTTTTGGCCTTTTAGAATATTTGACGGCAACCTCATCACCGATTTCATCCATTACTTCTAATGCTTTGTCGAGCATTTCTTTTGTATGTGAGGCAGAAACACAAAACCTGACACGACCTGTAGTTAGAGATGTTGCTGGAAATGCGGCTCCGACTGTACCGATTCCTTTTCTCATTGCTGTGCGAACGACAGCACTAAGAAATATAAAATTCATTCAATAAGGTTTTACTCTATTTTCAAACTAATAATAGCCGTACGATATTTTTGAACAAAAGCAGATCATCATTGGCACGACTGGCGAGTCATCGTTACCGTACAGAATGAAACCCATTTGTTTGAGTCGATTTCGAAAATATCTCGCATTTCGAGCCAGCCTTTCAATGCGTTTTTGTCCTGAGAGTAATCAATTGATTAAAAACCAATCCATTTGTAAAATATTGTTATATAATAGATACCGTCATCACTTCCGTCCAAACCCATTATAACATTTAAGACACTTATTATCTGCTGAGCAACACATGGAGATATTGATGTGGCATAAGATGAACTCTGAGAATGAACCCTAATGTGATCAATTATCTCCTTTTTGCCGGCAATATAACCACCGGCGGCTCCAAAACTTTTAGTGAATGTTCCCATTAATAAGTCAATATCTGTTGGATCGCATCCAAAGTAATCAATAACACCCCTTCCTCTGGAGCCAATGGCACCAATACTATGCGCTTCATCCAAATAGGCGTAACACTTGTACTTTTTCTTCAGTTTAATAATTTCTGGTAAGTTAATGATAGTTCCCTCCATACTATAAATTCCTTCCACTACTATAATAATCTTCTTCCACGGCCTCCGAGTTTTCGGGTGTCCATTAATTATTTGTTCCCTTATTTTGTTTTCAAGATCCACCATATCTTGAATGAATTATGGAAAAAATGAATAAGAATTTGGTTATAATAATAATTGAAATAAACGATACCATTATGTCTGAAAACAGTTATTGAAGCGCCTGATGTTCTGCAGCCAAGTATAAGAGACGCGTGATTGTACTCATCACTTATTATGAGAGATCCTTTCCCCGCAAGTGTTGGAATATTAGTTGAATTAGTGGCGAATCCCATCCCAAACACAACACTCGATTCAACGCCTAAAAACTTAGCCAAAAGAGTTTCTAATTCTTTGTGAATACCTATTGTTCCTGAAAGGAATTCATGAACGCTCTGAATAACATGCTATTCAATGATTTAATAATTTAATAATTCTATTCAAATGAATCTCTAAATACCGATTTCATGTCGTGTGGTTCCGACTCCTATCCCGTACTTATGTATTGTCTTTTCAACTCTGTCTACATTTGGTCCATGATTTTCAGCGAATCCCAAATAATTATAAGATCCCATATTTATGGCTCTAGTCGTTGTTCCCGGATATCTAATAAACAAAAATCAATTTTTTTGCGTTTTATAAGTCATTTTCTGACAATGGATTTAAAGTGAACGAAAATTTACTTAAAAGTCCAGTTGTAATCATCAGTTTGACGTTGGACTACATCAATGAAAGCTCCGGGAACACAAGTGATCGGTTGATTACAACCGTCACAAACTCTTCGGTAAATATTTCGAGTGAAAAAGCTTTCAAAACTTTGATACAATGGTACGTATCCCTAAATTTACATCAAATAATTGCTTCAAATTCAAGATGATTAGTCAACAAAATTTCTTACCTCACGATTCACTTCAACAGCAGATTTGTTTTTCTCAAGACCAGTCCTCCGAAGAAAATCTCTCAAATACCCGAAAATAATGAGAATGGCATAACTCAGATAACATAATAATTCTAAATACAATGGAGTTTCTTCTGTTTCATTCGAGAAACTAATAGTTTCTCTTCTTTGAGATTCTTTACTCTTAGTTTTCTGTCAAATGATGATTAGAGTTGAGTTAATGTACTTTTACTATTGATGGAAACTTACATTTTGACATTTTGGTTGTTCTGTCAAATGAAGGCAATCTTTAGGACTTTTGATGCCATTAATAGTCCCGTTTGTTCTTTCAATAATAGTAATTCCATTGTCTGACTCAATGCTGTAATAATCACAACCGTCGGGTCCCATAATTAGATTTTGATAACTTGACTGAACTTTTTATTGAATGAACTCGAAAATGATGAAGTGAGCGATTGTATAAAAGTTTAAAAAACTTAATGAAGAAAATTCACAGCAAGAAACTTAAGTTATAGCTTAAGTAATACTACACACAAACCACACACACCTAATGCTTCGGTAGGCAAACATCACTCGCGAAAACCTGTTATTGAACGCATTGTGAGGGCAAAGACATTGAAGGTATTTTGAAGGGCAATAAACATATAACACCAATCAGATGAGTTCATTTTGTCATTAACGTTCAGAATCGTCTGTGAAAGTGGCCATTATCTCATACCTGTTTCCACTATCGGAAGCATTAATGATCCGATTTGACAGCAAATCATTTGTTATGTATTTATACAGCTCTTATGAAAAACCTCAAAACATTCAATGAAAGAATTTTACAACTGCTAATTGAATAGTTCTTATCCAGATTTTCTTCTTTCGAAATGCTATTAATGTTCAGATCTTTAGATAAAACCAGGAAAGGGTTTACAGACTTTTTATGTCTAGAACTTCATTCACCCGTTCATCAAAATAACAAATAACTTCACAATTCGGTCAAAACTCAATCGGATGACCAACAAATCTGTCAAGAGTTGTATAATTATTAACTTTTTCGACCCTTTCTATAATTGGGAATTAAAGAAATAACTTTTTTATACAGCAGAATGAGTTCAACCATAACTAACACTTTAAGAAGTAATGTAACAAAATATGAAGATGTGAAGAGTACAACATTTTTCAAATAATTGATTAAAACCATAATTTTTATTTTTATTATTGAAAAAATTGCAAAGATTTTCTTTAATTTGTTTTGTAATATGAGTTCCTATTATACTGTTTTCTCATATTTTATCATCTCTAAAATGATTTATCATTTAATTTAAGTTGACATGAAATTTGTGTTTAATATATTTACGAATCATTGATAACACATAAGTTCTCTCCATTCAACTCATTTCTTGAATAAGTTATTTTTCTTTCCGAATTCTCTTTCTTTTCGACGAAATACTGATATATCTTTAATCTATCGTTCAATAACCAGACGATTAATATCAATAGAGCGGTTGAAAAACAAATATTCGGAAGCGCAGGGCTTACAGAATCCTAAATATCAAATATCTTTCAACTGTTTTATGAAACTAATGAAAAATACTCACAAATTCTGATGTGAAAGAAGATATGCCATAACTTGCAAATATAGCGATCAATAAACTCAAGTTGAATTGTGTTGTTTTAACTTTAATGCCATCAATTAATATAATCAAAGTTGTGAAAAAAGTAGCAGAAACTCCGATTTTATTTAGCTTATCGAATATATTTGGGAAAATGTCGCTAAAATTGCTTCCAAATAAACCTAAATTCAAAATCATATGAAAATAAATACAAAATTCGACTCAAATACCTATGTATGAAAACCAAACATTAGTGACAAACGTGATGATGAGCGATACCAAAAGTATAAAACTAACAGAAACTTTTCTTCTTGTTATCAAAATGATGAATATTGAAAAAAATTGCAAGATTGATGTGATTATAAACGAGTTGAGTGTCGATCTGCTAAAGATTTCCACTTTTTTATGCATTGATGAGTGTTCAGAAAAGTACAGCAATGAAGCCATTAATACACTATAATTACATGAAAATTTGAGTTAATTAGTTTGATTTCAACTCAATATGAATTGATTTACGCTGCAAATTGAAGTTTGTTACTGAGGGTCTCTTTAATGGGGTTCACTTCAAGTTCGTTGTAATTGACTTCAGTTTCTTCAATGTATTTAATATTGTTGAGCAGCGGTTCATTCATTTGCATTTTGAACATTATAACTCTGAAATAGTTAACATCAATAGTAAAAGAATAAGTTAATGAACAATCAAGACCTACCCCAACAATATTACCGGCACTACAGAGAAACTCATTAATATATGAACAACTTTCCAATCTTTCAGTAACCAAATAATTTCAGGAATCAAACCTTTGGTAAAAATCCAACCCAAAGTTGCGCTCAACAAAATGTTTTGATACCTTTTTGTGATATTTAATTTTGCGATGAATAACATCGATAGTAAGAAATTGGCACCAAAAAAGAAAGCTGTGATAAATCTTAGAGCGATGAAAATTTTGAAGTCATAGACAATACAGATACTCAAACTTGTGACCAACATTAGTGTTATTGTGGTGTACAATATGAACATATAGTGCTCTAATTTCAATATAACAAATGATAATATGAAGCCCAAAGCGAATATTATTGGGCACAATAAAAGTATCCAACTTTTACGGCAAACTAATTCCAACTTTAAGAAAGAATTGCAATAATGGGTTTCAAACTTTTTGACTCAATTTCAACAAACCTGTGATATAATTGATATTTCATGATGAGAGAAATACCACCCGAATTGACACGGAATTACATGTTCAATAGAATACATGATTTCAAAGTTTTTAGAGGAATCTGTGATATTTTGAATGACAGTGAATTGCAAACACTTTGATTGGGTGTTAGACTTTGTTGGGCTATCAAGTGAATCAGGGATTTGATCCCAATATGGAATCGCATATCTCTTCCAATCTTTTGGAGACCAATGTTCTAATGCAAAATCGAATGGCGGTGAACACCAGTGATCGATTGGGAAACTTATATAATCTATTGATAATATATAACAACCACAATAAACACCAATAAAGAAACTTAAAATATAAATCAAACAATTTTGTTTCACTTTATTATTACATTCAAATAATAATAACATGATTGAAAAGAAATCAAATACTGGTTTAAATCAATTAAATAATTAAATAAACATGAATTAAAGGAAATTCTTGTACGAATTCACGTGATTAATAGGATCTGTTTACCAAAAAATATGAAATTTCAAAGAATTTAAGTAGTTTTACAAAAAATGCATTAATTCGTTTAAAGGCATATATAATATCACAGCTATTAATTCGCTTGAAATACTAGAAAAGTTGTTTTCAAGTCGCTTAGTATTGCATAATTGACATAAATAATTGAAATATTTTTATGAAAATAGTAATGATTTGGTCAACAATTGGCACAAATGAATGATAAACACGAATAAATGTCATGTAGAAATTCAATGAGTTATAAATTAGGTTTTAAACGCTATCTAATAAGCGTTTCTTGTCATATAAAATATTTAAGTCTTGACTGCTATCGTCTTCCATGAAATGTCCCAAAAGTAATGATTCGTATTCTTTGACATCTAAGAGGGAAAGATTGAGGACTATTAGGAAAAAGGCAAAAATAAGAGTATTTAATTGGAAAACAAGTAAATTTATTCACAAATATAACACTTTGAAAATTGTAGACATTTATTATTTACAGTAATAGTCAAGATATTGAAACCAATTAATGACAACATATTGAAAAGTTTAAAAATGCAAATCACAGAGAATGCAGATTGCAATCAATGCGCGTCTTATTATTACTTTAAAAAATTATTATAATAATCATTCTAATTATTTGGTGTCTTAAACTCAACCTTTAATTATGACTGCGTTTCCATCGAATAAAACTATTAGGAATTATATGTTTGAGAAAATAAAATAACTTATTGAGAATTTATTCTAAAATGGAAGTGAATATAACTAGAATAAACTGATAATAGGATAAGTTATAATACAATACTGATTAGCGTCTCTCAGCTCTTAAGTTGTACGGCCTGTGCCTTTCCCTACCATTTGTTGATCTCTCCGATACGTTATTCCGAAGTGTTGTCTGACTTGTCTGTCGCGGACTTTCTATCGATAAGATACGAATATTCAAATATTCTGCGATTTGTGAGCACGTACTGTACGAATAATATAAGAAGTCCACTAATGTGTAGATCTGCAATTCAAACAATTCTTTTAATAGTCATTTTAGAGATTTCTTAGTCATAAAAGTTAAAACCAACAGATTTCAAGTTCATCAGAATTACTTCAAGTATTTTTATGCTAAATTTGATTTGATTATTAAATTCCTAAGGAATGATTGCTTTTATTGTATAGACTTTGTTCCAAACCATAAAGATTTGAACAAAACAAAGCTCTTGAACATTTAGATATAGCTTTGAATTAAGATAAAGTATAAATAATAACTAAAATTAGTGGTCCTGTAGTTGATTATTTTCAAAATCTTAAAGATTATATTTTTGTTTATTAATTAGATTTGAATCCAAAAATTATCAAACAATACAAATAATATTCATTATATAACTGATTAACTGTTTTAGTTTCGTAATGAATAGATAATGAGAAGAGTTTGATAGCAACTGAACTACAATTTGTTTGATATTGAATCGACTCTTTGAACTTTAAGAAAACTGGGCATTAAATCATTTGAATGAAAGCCATTACTATTCTAACATATCCAACAATTCATTAACTGTAAAGCTCTGTATATTTGAATTCAATAAATTTGATTGAATTTTAATAGAAAAGCACAACTATTTAATCGTATTGAGCAAACTGAAGGCATTTTCTTTTGAAATAAAAATACTTTCTAAATATAAACCTTTTACTACTAAATTGTCTGTATATTATTATTAAACTTTTATTTAATACATATCACAAATATTATATTTAATCAGATCATAATATTTCAGTCATTATTTTATTAAATTATTTCTAATGAATTCAATTTAAATAAACAATAAGCAGAATGAGATCAAAAAACTCTTTCAAAATATATTCGAATAACTTATAGATTTGGAGATCATTTGAAAGATACTGTTTGACTGAAGGCACTCAAAAAATAGTCTTATCGAGGATTTTGGCGATATCTCTACACGCATAATATGAATGGCATGTTATGTCGAACACTACATAAACCTGTAATTAAAAACTTCACATTCAATAAAACATTTGCAACTTTCTATTGAAACAATCGATAATAAATAGTTGAAAAAATTGAAAGCTTTAAAACCATGACATAAATTGAAGATTTAAAGTAGAATTTGAACTTTGAATTGAAAGTTTAGAGAAATTTGGACACAATTGAGTTTAAGTAATTGATAGATAATAATAAGTGTTGGTAAGGACTTACGAGTGCGACCCACAAAAGTATGTATTCGTTTAGAAACGTATTGAAATATTGATTGAGGAATAATAATAGGGGTCCGATGAAGACCGAGTCCAATTTGCTGATTGCACTTTTGCTCATATGTGCCACCTGTAATCGGTTCAAATCATTCAATTTCAATTTCAATATCATTCAATATTATAATTACCACTAATTTATTAGTGATCTTAGCGGTCACGAGTCCAAAGGTTATTATATATAGACAAAGATGTTCAACAAATATTTGTGACGGAGACTTATAGAAAATAGTTAGCGCTGAGACCACTACCAGTAATATTGGAATACTTGGAGAAAGGATTGACGTATCCTTCAGTCGAAAAAA
>JAQFZT010002724.1:0-10863 GCA_034696325.1 Camisiidae sp. | reverse complement strand
ATTTATGAATTTATTTTCACGCAAATCTATACATGAATTGACACTTGAAACTGATCTGGTTTTGAGGCCCTAATCAGAGTGTCTTTATATTAACACATTCACTGCTACAATATTTTGGTGTTTTGTGAATCAATGCTTGTGTTCATTATTTTCTGTTTAATAGATAATTGAGTAATGATTATGCAAAACAGATTCTTATAACAACTCATATTTTGTTTGAATTAATTCCTGAACCGTTGCATTAGTTCTGCTTTTAGTAACTAGTTTTTGATAATTATTAACAGAAGTCCCATTGTTTGAAATGTTATGTTCTTAATGTCCTTATTAGATTCCAAAACTTTATTTAAAGGCTATTTGAATTTGAGTTCATGACAAGGATTAATATAATTTTGTTGAACTTGATAGAGATTTTGGCTCAACCATTGTTACAAATTCGGCTCCCCTTTAATGCTTTAAGTAATATTGAACGCTTGGCAGCGCTTATTCAGTAGAAGATAATACTTTAACTGTTAGAATAATCTGAATGTATGATTTGCAATAGTGAAGACTCACTTTCATTGTGAAATCTAAAGTTAAGTCCACATAATTTACATTTAAGTCGTTAGTGTGAACTACAGTCACTATTGTGAGATGGAATCGAAAAAAATATTAATAAAAATTGATACTCATTGGAAAGCAAAATAATCAATCACAACTCAACACTTAAGTTATCTCTGTTACAATCAACACAGATTATACTAAAACTTCTGGCTTTAGTGTAAAACCACTTGAGTACTATACTTAAGTAAGAGCGCGGTATCAATATTATAATACTGACTCTAAACCAAATTGTGTAAGTACAAGTCAAGACAGATTCAATAGTGGGTTCGCAACTGACAATCTTTTCCAGTTCTTTTCCAGAGGTCCACATCTTTTCCAATTTCAAAATTTCCTTCTAAGGCTTCTCCAAATTCTCGATTTTCTTGGGGAGGGTTCAGACCTATACCAAACCTATCCTTTGGTCATAAATTTACGGTAAAAGTACAACAAAACGGGAATAGTATTATTTACTTCTGTACTGAAGCCGAATACACATTTGGCCAACAAAAAGAAGCTTTTTTGTTATATTATGCGTGACTGATGTTTTAATGGTGAAAATACGAAAAATTTTGATAAATTGTTTAGCAAATTAATCAAAAGATGAAAGAAATAAAGTCAGAGCGCATGAAATATTAGTATTACTTGTATAGAAAGTTGTATTACTAGAAAGTTTTGAAAGTGGGCTCACAATAAAACAAGTTTTCACTTCAATATGACTGAAGAGCCAACCATTTTTGAGTAAAATCTCTATAAAATCAAATTTATGCCCAATTTTGTGCTTCAAATCAAAACACTAAGCATTAAAGCTCTTGATTTTCAATAGGGAATTAATAGACAAGTATTACCTCATATTCATTACTGAATATATAATTATTAACTGTCAAACGATAGTGAAATACTAGAGCATAATAAAATCGCTTTTTATTCATAATTTTTCAGTTGAATAAACTTTGAAGAATTTTTTCGAATCATTCTTGCATACATTGAGTTTTTGCTCGATTCAGAAAATGATGAGTTGAGTTTTTATGCTTTAAAAGCTTTATATATTGCAACTTTACAAGAGATTTTCAAGAAATCCTTGTTTCCAATCAAATGGATTTGTATTTTACCTACAATTTGAAGCCAAATCTTTAGAATATTCCAAAACTATATCCAACATTTATTTTGAGCTTTGCATAGTCACTATTTTTCACTCGTTAAATGAACTATAATTTGAGAGCTTATTTAATTCATTCTACGGAACTTATTTCACTAAATTTAGGATCATTAGAAAACTTGAAAGAAAAATCCATTAATGACTTGTTCTCATAGACATAAATGCTTTATAATGAAGTGCATTCATTTACTTCAGATTATTTTTCACTCTAACTTCAACTTTTATCATTAAAATATTGTCGCCTAAACTTTAAGATTGTTTAAGATTGAAATTGTGAAATCAATCAGAGACTGCACCAAAGAATGAATAGAAAGGGGTCACATCTCATCCAAAGGGGTCACATCTCATTCAAATTTATGACTAGAATATGGATTCCGTGCATTTTCTCTCAAATATTTAATATAAACAATTTAAATAAATGATTAAAAATATGAGCCGTGAAATTGTAAAACCAATTGGAAGAACTTCACTGAAACCATGAATTCCTGATGTTCTTAAAGTACTGCTGACTCTATTGAAGCATATTTAATACTAGCATTGATTTGTTTTTATTGAAATTTCCTAAAGTTTCCGTCAATTTTGATAATGATTATGTGCACATAAATCAAAATGTATAATTGTTTGGTTGTTTCAATTGTTGAATGACAGCCTAAATATAAATAAAACATAGTTCACTCCAGAGATGGGCACAGACTTCAGCTCTGGGAGGGTTCTTAGGCTCTATGCTTAGGATGAAAGGCTGCTGTCCATCACTGATTTGTTCATTAGACAGATACTAACTCGCAATATTTTGATAAGATTTCGTTTAGCGAGCTATAAACTCATACAATTTTCTAACTTAATTTCAGTTTTCTGGAAATCTTTTCATAATTGATGAAAACTTGTCTAGTTTTTTCATCACTCAGAGTTAATAGAGTAGATCTTAACGGAAATCAATGACAGAAAACTGCATTTCTACACAAATCGAATTAGAGTTCGGCATTTCTTTATTGTGGCGAAAGTGAAACACTATTTTCTTCGCAGAATTATTAAATATTAATCAAGTAAAGAATTCAATGATTAGTCTTAAAATGTCAATATATGTTTATCTCCAGTTCATCTTAAGACATTTCATGAGAATTTATACTATGAATGGATTTATTTTTACCCTTTAATCCATAAATTTTCTTCAGACCATATATTTTCTTTAGTCAATTATTAATGACTTACAGACAACAAATTGACGACCTTTCAAATTATCAATACCTTAAGAATCAAATTTGAGTTTTATTACATTTTTAAACTAATAAATTGAGAAATAATTCTAATAAGAATTGATATTTTAATTCCGCATTTAGTATTATAAAATATGTTGAAATATCCATAAAAATTCGATGATTTTTTAGGTTTAGAAAAGTTATTGTTAAAGCTTTCTGATAATGTGTTGATGCATTCAAAATGTGAATTATTTTCTCAATAGTCATTCACTGATTAATTTAGTTAAAGCGAAACGAAGAGTTTATATTCATGTTTTTGAGACATGAAACATAAATAGAATGTGAGAAATGTTGAATGCAATAAAAACTCTTCTATAATCTTGGCATCAATAGGCGTCTCTTGTATCAGATCTGAGAGTATTGAGAAAATAAAAGAAATGGTTTTATATATAGGTCGAGGGAAATTGAATTTATTAAAATTTCAAGTTTTATGCCTTTGAATAAAATAATAAAGCAGTTGACATCACTTTATTATACCTGTACTAGTATTTGCCTATAGAATTGCTTTTATTAAGCATTACATCAGTAATAGGTTTACTTTTATGAAATCGAGCCCAAGACTTCGGATACGTTGCCGACCGTTGTTTTATGTGCAGTTCTCTTAGTTCTTATAACTTTTATTTCCATATTCAGCGCATTACTATAAAAATAGATATCATTGAGAATACAATAATTTAATAATGTTAATGCATCAGTATCTGTGTCTCGTTTTCTGTCCAATAAAATCTTTCTTTTCCTGGTCTGCATTTATCTAATAGAAAATACAAATACTTTTCAAACATAAATATTTTCAATTTTATTTGAACTTTGCGTTAATTTAAGAAAATCATAGCGCAAGCAAATGGATAGATAGTCTTGAAACAAAAGTCATTTTTAAGTGTTAAAAGGCTATCAAGAGCTAAAAATACAGACGCTCTCGTGTTCAGAGGTGTTTTAGTGGCAAATTGTCTTGAGAATAGTCATTAGTGAGCGCTCACTTCTTCTCATCTCAACGTTTACGTTCAATAAAAAGTTTAAAATAAGAAAACAACTTTTCATGACTCTTTTGATAATGATTGAGGAAGAGCTTAATGCGAAAGCTCAAAATATCATAGTTGTGAAATCACTCAATACTGTAGAAGCATAAATAAAGATAGCAATTATTTTCGGAATTTAAACGATATTTTTCTATTCAAACCCCTCTTGATTCAAAATATAAAACTTTAAGAAGACTAAAATGCACTTTAAAATGCTAACTAAAGCTAAAAATAAAGTTAAGTCAAATAAAAGCATGAGATTACTATCGAGATTACTTAACAAATGGTTTCTATTAGATAAAAAAGCTAATAGTTATAAGTCTTTAATGTTAAGTAAATATTAATACTTTATATTTTACAGAATAATACTTCAAATAAAATGCATTTCTTGCCATTTCGTATTGATATAAAGTCTAATATGCAAATTGGCCTAAATATTGAAACATTAGAGTTATCAATGATTTATAGTTCTGAATTCAAATCACAAAATTTTGTTGGATTTCAAACTCTTATCTATACGTTTGAAAAACATTATTATTCAGAGATTCAGAAAAATATTTTGTGATAACTCTATACTCTAAGTTCGTACTGTTTTTGCAAATTGACCACAAGTGGTAGTGCCGGAAACTTTTATTTTCTCAAAAAATTCACAGTAATTACAAATTTTAGGCTAAACCACTTATTGTAAACAAAACTTGAAACGGGAAACTATCTTTTTAACTCTATATCCATTGCATTAAAGCATAAGCTTCTACTTCGCGAATAGTCAAGTATAATACAATGGGTTCTGCCATGGATCAGGCCCTAACAGTGGGCCCTACAATTTTTTATTTCTCAATCTCCTAGGGCTTAGGCCCTAAATGCACATTAGGTTTTGTATTTTTGAATAAAATTTTAAATTTTTTTTCTTAGAATTTTAGGATTTTTTTTAGGATTTTAGGAATTTTAGAGTAGTTAAAGAAAGTCCTAGAATTGTTTCCGAATCTCTTAAGGCTTTCAAAAATAGAGAT
Source organism: Camisiidae sp. (assembly GCA_034696325.1). Classification (NCBI taxonomy): domain Eukaryota; kingdom Metazoa; phylum Arthropoda; class Arachnida; order Sarcoptiformes; family Camisiidae; species Camisiidae sp. The sequence continues at coordinate 5,846 of JAQFZT010002724.1, read as the reverse complement.
TTAGTGTACGCCTCTGTGCATATTTCTCATGTATCCTCTATTGTAAACAAGTATGATATACATGAAGGAACAAAGAACAGCATAAGTCCCATTGATATTCAATAGCAATGTTCTTTGGGGACAGCCTTCATATATGTATTTAAAAGAGATTCACTACTAAGGCTTATGCCCGCAAATTTGTCCATATAACTCAACTGATGACAGCAAGTCTTAATAAATACCCTTAATATTCATCATCATTAAGATTTCAATACATCAAAAATTTAGTGGTTAAAAGTTCTGATTAGTGTTAATTGACTTATATTAAAAACTCACAATTGAAATAACACTAGTTCTGACACTCAATAATAATTTTTTTCAAATTTCATCAATATATTAGAGTTTGAAATCCAACAAAAGTTAGTTGAGTGCATAAATTAAACTCATTGAAATATAAAAACTTATTTCCCTATTGAACGCTTCTTTGCATATTAGACTCCAAATGTATTTCATTTTTGCAGTTTTACTCTAAGAGCAAAAATACATATTTGTTCAGAAGAATAGATTATTTCAATAGAATAAGACTAACATTTCTTTTTTGAGTAATCAAATGTAAACAAATACTGATATAAAATTTTGAATTAATATTTTCAGAAATGAAAGCCATGAAAGAGAAAGTTCGAGCTCTAAATTCAATTTCTATGCTGGACAGCACGCCTTTCAAGAAAACACATATAAAAAGATAACAGCTTGTGATGTATGCCGTGAAATACTAAGAGGTGACTCTATTCATACTTTCATAACGAATTTTTCTAATTAAATGTATATTTTTTTCCTAAAAACAGGTCATTCAAGACAGGCACGTTTGACACAAGCATTTAAAAATCTGACATTTTCTTAGTTGAAGTTTTAAATGAAAGTTATATCTAATTCATTTGAAAGCTTTCATTGGAAGAACTCAACGAAAAAATGTCAAATTTGTTCATAAGAAACAAATTTAATCGAAAAAATAATTTTAATTACATTAGGGAATGAAGTGTAAGTTATGTAAAATGAACGTCCATTCCGGCCAATGTCAAGATAATGCCCCAAAATGTCAGGTGAATTTTCATACAATTTCAGTAATTCATTATCGATGTTCTTATAAAATATTTTATAGTTTAAAAATTATTTTTGCTGTTTCTCTTCAGCCAAAACCTCGTTTATTACGAAAGCAAAAATCGACTTCAGAGATAGAAACAAAGCTTCCGATTCCGGAAATGGAAGATGAAAGTGAGATATTTATTGCAATTTATTTTATAAAAGATATTTTCATTCAATTAGGATTTTAAGTTTACTAAAGTTACAGAAAAGTCAATGTAACAAAATTGAAAACGAACACAAATATGTTCTGAAATTTTCTTACAATATGTAATAATAAATACATATTTTTAGAAAAGAATCATTAATTTTTCACCCAAATTATATTGCGTGTTACGCCTGCTATTTATTATGCCGTACACACAAGAAACAAATTTCATGCTTCAAATTCTATAGTCACTATCGATTAGACTATAAGAGATAGAACATGGAATTTACTTCTTGTCTGTACATAATAACATACACAGTAGTCTAACAATTGATTGCATTTCCATTACAACTTTTACGTAATGCTCCCCACAATTTAATGCTTGAGGTGAATAAAATTTGCGAATTTTTGTTTTCAATATTAAATTACACGTTTCCTCAATCTGGAACTTATATTGATTTGCATAAAAATCATCAATAAAACGATATAATGATGTGATTCAATGTATTATATTTATGCACTTCAAGATAAATTCACACTTTGAGCTACAATATGTGGATATCAAAAGAGTTTCAATTGATATTCAGATCAAAATATTTTCAAAATTTAAATCTAATCATTAAAAAATTGAAAGTTATCTTATGAATACAGTTTGAGAGCTCATATCAATGAATATAATATTCTGTCCTTAAGTTTATTTACTACAAACGTTGATTTACGACAAAAAAAATCTTGTGTCATTTGCCATATTCTCTGTGATTCTTTGTATACATAAAGTAAGAATATCTAGAAAAAGTAATCTCAGCTAAAATAAAGCTTCAAAAAAAAGATTACATAGTAATGAGACATCTCTTGAAGTATCTTTTCTTTTCTTGTAAATTACCTGCAACTGTAGTCACATAAAGCGGAATCCAAGCTAAAGCTCACGTTTCAGATATATGTGAAACATAACAGAGATCAAACATTAAACCTCAGCATAAGAAATAACGTATTACTTGTGAGTCCATACCATTAAAAAACTTTGCAAACCCTATCTATTGGATAATAGAATTAATTCAACTGATTTTAATGCAGAATTTAATGAATCTTTGGCACAAGTATAAGAGAATAAACCTTTTTCGCAGTTTGAACTCATTCCTGAAATATGAGATTCAGGTGATAAGCAAATTAAGCAGCAAAAAATCCCTGCATCAATATTAGGATCTTTAGGTTTCCTTTCAGGTTGGCTTAGTTTAGGCACAAAAATGCTTCTCATTAAATAAATAGTACGCAGTTTTATAGATCCTCTATTATATAAACCTGATTAGAATGAATGCAGTCATAAAACATTATTCGTTTGAGTGAAAAGGATCTAATAATGAGTTGAAAGTTTTGTTATCTTCAGGAAAGAATGTGTGGTCCACGCCTGTTGCATGACATAACAACCAAATTTTCTTCATCGAATATCTAACCTAACCTAACCTATCTTGGCTGTTATCAAGCATTTGCATACACATTACACCAACTCTTAATCAAATAAAATCAAACTTCATTTCACATCAAACATAAATTTCATAACATATTAATCTATTTTATTCTTATTAATCCATTTCAAACATGTTACATACGTATGCTTTTTGCAGACTTAATCTTTGCAGACCTTTGCAGATGAGATAAAAATAGAATCAGTTGTAAACGTATTGAATAGAGTAAACCAATCTTATTGTAGATCAAATTTCGGGCAAAATTATTCAAATCTAAAATTAAATAGATTTTAAATATGGCCTCAAAAAATGATGAATTTAAAGAATACTTATTCTACATAATATTTACCTTTCTATTCAATACAACACTAAAGTTATTTGGAAGAAACGCTTCGAGTAGTATAACTTCAGGGTGTTTTAGACACCCATAACTACAGTATATACTTTTCGCTCTAAATTTTATTCGAAGGCAAAGCCTATTAATTTAAAATGATTGCACAATAAACTCAAAATTAATCGAAGCTAATATAGAGCAAACTCTTCTATGTGAATACTTTTTGGAAAATTGAATCTTCAACTAATGAGTATTTACAATGTCTTTATTGAATTTGATATCTGCTTCTGATGAAATAATTGGTAAAACAAGAGTATAATTATTCGAAATTTGACGAGAACTCAAAGACGACTTTTGAGTTTAGAAAAATGATATCGAAAAGAACGAAATAGAAAATAATATTTGATAATTAATATAAAAGACTCATTAAAAACCAATTATTGAGGAGGTGTCATATATGAACCGTTTCACAGTAAATGTAATTATTTCTTTCTCAAAAAGAGAACTATCGAATCAATACAATATAGAGACACAGTTTTATTAAATTTCTTCTTCATTTGTACAGTAACTAAAATAAAGAACATAAAGTTGAAATAGATTTCGATAATTTATAGCCTTCAATAATTGAAACCTTAAAAAATGGTTTGAGTTAATTCGATTCAACGGATTCTCAAGTTTTTGCATCATTAGGATTGTAAGCTTCATGAACATAAACTTTTCCAATGCTTCATTTGGAATCTAATTTATGATTCCAACCATCAATTGATAAAAAGAGAAATAATACTAAAGAAAGATGTTTTCTTTCCATTGATTATAACTCTTTGGGATAATAACTTCTCTACACGCGAAGCTTTGATCATTCACTTACTAATATTCTTTGGGAAATCATAATATCAATCACTTTCTAATGTATTTTGAAGATCAATCTGAAAACTCCAACTTCTGAGCTTCGAAACAGAGCCTGGAAATGATTGCTCTCAATTATTATGCACAGAACGTAACTCATGTTGGGCTATATGAATAATAATTACTAAATGAATATTAAATATTCAAATTTTCATTGAAACACGAGAGAAGAGTTCAAATTTGAAGATCACAAGAACTGTATTCAAACTGTCACAATGTTCTCATAGTGGTGAGTGTGGGGGCAAATTCTGTTAGTTAACCACTTACCACAAATTTTCATAATTTCATAGTTGATTAAATTGATGGGAGGGGGGGTCAAGAGTTTTTGAAATTCGAGAAGAGGGAGTCCTAAAATAAATATTTCAAATTCTCAAATGTTTTTAGCTTTGACATTTTGCCAGTAGGGGTGCTCACCCCACCCTTTTACCAGTCGGTTTATTTTATGCATTTCATATGCAGTGCAAAATGTGTTATTAATAATTCAACGAAGTATTCATTAGTTATAGAATCTAATTGGCGTCTAATTATAAGCAATTTTTGATTTATCAATAAATTGGGTTAATTGAGAGTTTCATTTGAAATTTAAAATATTTACTGAACAGTCTTTAGAAACTATCAAATGCTGATATAAACTTAATTTAGTCATGAACTTGTTTGCATTTCAAGTCATTTGATGAAAGTTTAAAAATTTTTTGACATATTATTAATTTTGGATTCAAGAGTTTAGAATTTCAAGTTGTTTGAGAATATTTAAAAGCGTTGAATTTGTTGCTGTCATCAAAACTTTTGTACTTGAATTCAGGGAATCTTTCTTACAATCTATCTTTGAAAGAGGGTTCAAGTTTTATCCAATACTTCACTTTTACAATAAAATTTTCATCTTTTCTATTTGATGAAGCATTTCTTTGTTTATATAAGAAAAATAACAATCCTTGAAAGGCATCTTCGATAAAAGAAAGGCTCTCTATTCACTTTTCTCAAATCTTACAAACTGTTCAATCTCTAAAAAGTGTTTTCAAAGATTTATTATGAAATTCACTCAATTTCGCTGTTAAGTATTGATCTATCGAAAAGTTTTCTCACTAATGATCTTTTCATATTTACGCTAATTCTTTGTCAAATTCATTCATTCATAGCAATCAAGAAAAATTAGGTGTAGGACTGCAGCAAAAAAAGTGATTTTCACATTTTATTTTTCAAGTCTTGAAGTTAATATTCATTTATACAAATCTGTATGTTTTGATTTTTAATATTTTTAAAATCAAAGAATCATTTAAACATTTGAACATTTATTAGTGAACAGTAATTTCTTTTTCTGACTATACGATACATCAGATAGACTTTTAATATCCGGGATCTGCACACTATTGAGACTTCTATTAAATACCATAAAGATCAAGAGTCAAAAGGATAAAAGCACGCAATTCATAGTGCAGAACCAACAGCATTGCATTAAGAGAATATCTATATCAAGCGGTAGTCACATTTAGTCTATAAATGAAGACTCAATGCAGTGTAAATATAGCGCTCAGTTTTATTCTAGATATTATATAAGTTTAGTTCCAGAGATTAATCATTAAAACTTTAGGTTCAATTCTTTCAAAATTTCTTTGACCACAATTATTCAAGTTAAATATTCTTTGAATACAATTTTTAAAAACATGTCAGTTCTTAATCAATATTTTGCTCAATGTTGAAGTATATTGAATAACATAACTAATATTTGTTGAGTTGCATTGAATTTAAAATCTTGAACTATTATATCCTATCATTGAAAAAAGTGTTAAGTACCGGGGACGCATAGATACTGAAAACAACTGATGGAAAGTCGGTTGCCATGTTGGTTGCCATGTCGGTTACCATGTCCGTTGCCATG
>JAQFZT010002723.1:0-10869 GCA_034696325.1 Camisiidae sp. | reverse complement strand
AATTAATGGATTCCGAAGAAATCTCAAAAAGTGATTTTTTGAGATAACATGTTTTAATTTGTTGGCAGTCATATAAGCATTTTCGACAAGTACAAGAATTTTCAGAAATTTCTAGTGGAATAATTAAATGAAAGAACTGTAATGTACTTCTTTTTAATTTGATTTTATTTCACTTTATTCTATATCTTTCTCAGTAAAAGTGTTTTATATAAGCAATAGAGCATTTAACAACATATAGCCTTGAAGCTTTTAAAACGAAAATTGCTCATGTTAAAATTTATAAAATAATGAAAAATCACTGGGCAGCTACAGCACTGAATTATAGCAATTGTGGGATGGGATTAAATAGTTTTGTTCTCCAAAATCTCATATCTACAGTTGTTAGACTATTACTATTGTTCTGGTGTTCAAATGGATCCCGAATTTTGTTAGAATTAAATGAAAATATTTCTATATTTAATCCTTGAATGAATTATTAACTTTTTCTGTGAAATAAAAGTTTAATTTATAAAACCTGAAGATTGGTTTATATATTAATACAAATGAAAGCACTAGTAATAATTTTGAAGGAGATGAAAACGCTAAATTATGAATGGCTATTTAATGGAGCTCATTTCAATCATTTGATCCTCAAATAATACAATAGTTATGCTTTATTCCCACTCACCCTTAAAAATTCTCTAATTACTTATGCTCTAATTAATAAATTTACTTTAATCAGTATTCAAATTTAAAATTACTGTTTGCTAAACCGTTATGCATTCATAGGATGACCACATCTCTCTTAAAGCCCGGGAGAATTCTTGAATAGGAGATCAATCTCCAGTCTCTTTAACGAGTTCCTTTTGAATTAAAATTCCACATAGTTTTTCACTAATTCACTAAAATTCACTAAAATTCCACTGATTATGCAGTTTTGACAATGATTGGCTCAAAAATATAATCATTTCATAGCTAATTGTATCGAATTTTATTTAAACTTCAGTATGAAGAAGAAATCCAACAAAAAATATTCATTTAATTTTGAATATAAGTTTTAAAAACATATTTCGAGTTATAAAAAATAAATTTCATTTGAATAAACTTACTAAATATGGTTTCATTATTATCACTCTCAAGTAGTGCTTAATCTCCTGGAACGGACCCTTACAGGGGTGGTCACCCGGTATATTGATATGTGCCGTAAAGACTATAGAACCTAAAGTTAGTGAAGTTATCTTTGCTGGTATTGATTCGCATTCTAATGTGTTATTGAAATGATCGTTTTATTTACCATTAAGTTTGTTCGTGTTTTTGCTTAAATGTTAAAACGATTTGGTTGGATGATAAAGAAAGATCTAGAATTCTTATATCAAGAATCAAGAATCAAGAATTATCAATTATATCAAAGATTACATGAATGTTTACTCAGAGAAAACCATAATCTCTCATTGAGATTAGTTTTATTGTTCAACTCCAATTAAATGCAGTGCAATGCAAACTTCAAAGAAATGCTTCTTTTCATAACTTTTTTGTGTGAATACTATCATTGATAGCAATAGTAAAATAAAATACCCTCACAATAGAATAATAAAGTAATTTCCGACTTTTGTTATCGAAAAAGAGAGTTAGAAAAAGAAAGCTTTATAGTGAAATCTTGTTTCTGAGTGGAATCTTTCCAGTGTTTACGAAAAGTTTGCTCATCCAAATTCATTCTTCACTTTTTTGGATCGTCTGTTGACACTGGCTATCAGTGTCTCTATGGTTTAATCCCACACATACTTTCATATTTCTATAAATAGCATTTCCATTACTGGATGACATGCAGTTAATTACTGTTTTTCCGAGTTTCGGTCACACTTCAGGCCAGTTTTGATTGGGTTCCGTTGAAAAGGACTCATCGTGTCAACAGTAGATGATGACAAGATTTGCAAGTCTGATAAAACATGAGACAGCTAATAGAAAAGTTATAATAATATTTACAGTCAATATGTGGCGAAAAGAGTTTAATGAGTTTTTACATTGCTTTGAATTGTTGTTTTAACGTAAATGCTGTTAATGTTGGCAATTTATATATATCTGAAATTTAATGCTACTGCGTAAGATCTTCTGATTAATGTTGACTCAATCAGAAAATGTGGAACTCGTGCGGAACTATATCTGGGAGAAATGTATTATCAACCTAAACAAGGCTGACTGAGCAATATGGCAACTCGTATTGTGTCAATAACGCAACAAAGCTTTAAATAGTTTCTACTTTCCCTTTAAAAACTACAATACATTTTATGACTATAAGAACTATTTTATAGTCTATACTATAAAGTCTTATATTATAGTTCAATACTATAAGAATCTATTTTATGACTGATCCATTGCATTTAGGCTATTCTTTTTACTTTTAGCTTCTTTTACTTTTCTTCGAGTATATCTTTTCCTATTCATTTAGTTAATTAACACATTTCTGTAAAGAACGACAGGTCTAATCCCTAACCTAATCTTATCTCAACTTAATTTAATCACAATTTTACTTCATATGTTAAAAGGTATAGATAAGACTATCAAGAAATTTTAGCTCCATTTCTAAGCAAAACCAACATATTTGCTGGTTATCTGAGACTTTCAATAGTTTCAAAATATTCAAAGCGTCAGCTTTTCCTTATTCTGAGTGAACAGTCATTTAATTTGTTTTATTGATAACAATAAAGGATTTAGTTTCATATCATAACAATAAACACAAAAACTTACAAGCTTTCAAAGCTATTTTCTGATAATCATTTTATGTTACATAATATAAAAATTGTTTTGTTGACTGAAAATTAAAAATTTCTTAATTTCTATATATAAGAAAGTATATAGAAATATATAGAAGTTAAAAAGCTTTTAATTTTCAGTCAACAAAACAATTTTTATATGAAGTTATTGTTGATGAGAGACGTTCGACCGTTGAAGTTGAAGAAAACCTGCAAATTATGTTTTTTAAAGATTTTTACAACAATTAAAAACGACAATAACATAGAAATTGAGAAATTAAATTTTTTTTTGACTGAAATCGCTCTCATTTTATTGTTGGCTGAAAATAGAAGAGAGAAAATACGAAACTATAAACTATTAACCAATAGTTAAAAAGTGAATTCTAATTCATTGAGCTTTAACTTAATTTTTAATTTTTAATCTCATAATACAAAATATAATTATTTTTTCTTCTATTTTAGGAGAATTAATGAAAACCATAGAATATTATTGAGTTTTGTTGTACTGAAATGAATAAGATTTGTAAAAACAGAGTTCCAGGAATTAGCTCTTACTTTGAATAGTATTGAAATTCCGAAATGAGGACAAAAGAATTATATTTCTATATAATTATATAATATTTGCTGACATTAACATTCAAATAAGTAATTCAATGTCAAGTCCAAATTATACCTTGTGTCGGGTTCATTGTTGCCATGGATAAGATGAATCGATCGATTGAGCTCTCTTCTCGGTTACCTGTTTTGTTCTGTTCTGCTTTTCAACTGCTTCTCAAACATATTCGCAAGAAATAGATAAGATTTAGTTTTCAAAACAAGTTCACTTGCAATTCATCAATTATTCCTAATTAAATATTAAATTTCTCTTTCCAGAAGGGATTAATTTTTAGCTTCAATTTTCAGTTAATACTACCTATTAAATCGATTGGATTGAGTTTTATCATTATATTAAATGATTTTAAGTTTTAACTTCAAAAACCATGTTTCAAAGTCTAAAAAATCAATCAATGGTAAAGTCTGGTCGAATAAAATCTTGTTTTATCATTCTTTTTACTACAAGTTGTTTCAGTAAATAGTTTTCAAAAGAAACTTTTTTCAACAAAAAAGAGTAAAATTGAGATTTCGTAACATTTAGAAACCCATGAACTATAAAATGTGTGACTTATGAAAAGATATGTGAAAAGATATAGTACGAGATCTATAGAATTGAGCCAAAATTGATTTATAAAAGTATATCAATATATCAAAAATAAAATATCAAATAGTGTTTTGCTGTTTCATGTCTAGCTATGACCACAAAAAAATTTGGTTGAATGTCCTCATAGAAGGTATAGTTATAAAAAAGAGAAAAAAATCTAAAGACAAGCCATTCAAAGGCGAAATAACATACTGTAACTTATAAAATAAAAGTTAGTATCATATTCAATGTTAACACAAGAATCATTTTTGTCGCGTTAAGTTAATAACTTTGTAAGAAGTCGTCAGTTCATGTTTCTTTACAATTGATTTAATTTTTAGATCTCTAAGTCTTGTTGCAAAAATGGTCGTCAAAATTGACTGAAGGAATCAATCGATTGATAACAAAGTTGACCATCTTTTAGCCTCTAATCACGAATTATAGTATGTTTTACTTCCTTTTCTTAGATTAAAAACACATATTATATTAAGATATCGCAAAAGGGATTTTTTCCTTCTCAATACTGTTTACCGAAAGCTGACTAACAATACTTGATATGATAAACATCTGAACTGAATTGGAATTTGAGCATGAATTTGATCACACGAACAATATCGCAGAATAAGGCCATACTTTCTTGATAGCCTCAATCATCGTTAACTCGCGCACCCTATTCAATATGTTTGAACACATTTTACTTTTATATATTGGCTATTTGAGTGAGTTTTAAAGACAAATGCAACCATTCACATGCATAGCACAACTCCATCGATCATTGGAAGGGTAATAACTCTTTGATCGTCTTTTTACTGTATTCTTATTATTTTCCTATTATTATTCTTTATTATTTTTTGTGACTATCGACCTTACAGTTACCCTAAAAAGGAAGCCTAAAATGCTTAGATCTCAAACAATTCATATAACATATCATGAATATATGCAGAGAGTGACTCAATAGAAAAATCTAACACTGATATCAAAGAGCTCAGAATAGCACGATTTTTATTCTCGTTCATACATTTCTGCACTTTGTGTGCTATTTTCTTTCAATAAGTCTCATTGTATGCAATCTCTCTACTGATTTAATTATATGTTTTATCATATTTGCCATTTATTACATCAAACGCATTAATTACCATAAATTCAAATTTTTATTCCTTTTGAGTGATGAAAAACTAATTATTTGTTAGAATAGAAAGAGATCACTTACTGAGTTCGCTAATATTGAAATTTATGACTATTCAGCTATAAAACAATGTCAAAGCTTTGATTCGTTTTAAAAGTGAAATTTTTAAGACAAGCATTAAGACAAATGGTTTTTTTGTTTTGCTTTTATTAGTTTTTTCTTTTCAAACATAAATCCTTCGATTCAAGTGCATCAAAGCATGAGACTCTTTGTAATTCAGGTTAGTTTTTCGAAATTAAACAGCACTTTTAACAGAAAATCAATCTCAGACTCTGTGTTAAATAGTATTATCTTTTCAATGCGTCTCCATTATAGTGAATCTAATTTGCATTTCAAACTACAAATAATAGTAAATTTAAAATTCACGATTGCGAAAAATATTCTGCACAACTGAAAAAACTTTATACTTAAAAAAATCCTATTAAGTTTAGTGAATTTGAAGCTCAAGTACTAGAATTTTTTCAATTGTACTCAAAAAGATACTTTGATGACAAACTTTTTAATTATATTTGATAAGAGCTAACAATAACTTTTATAACTGATTCCTATATATAAAGTATTTATTATATAAAATGAATACTAAAATAATATTTAAACATATTTTTGCTCACATAAGTCCATCAGCTGAACATAAAAGAGAAACATATTCGAAATGATATATGAATGAAAAATCGATATTTTAAAACATTCTGAATTTATTTGATTTTTCTAAATTATAAAATATTTGAAAAATGTTGGCAATTTTCAATCTTGATTAGACATGTTGAAAGTTTAATAGTTCCTATCAATTGATAATTTGTATGGATATTTTGAATTTAGGCATTTCGAGTTGAACCCGCAGGTCTCATGTGTAAGGTCTCAGGTCTCATGTGCACAACGAGTTTTCAGAAAAGATAGTATTTCTTAAAATACAAAAAACCTATTTAAATATTGTAGTCCAAAAGTCATACAATCCTCGGAAATTGGAAGTCTTTAACAAATGTGTAGTCAATCTTATTATAAAAAACCTATTTAAAGTTCAATGTAATTCTTATTATATAATATTTGATATGTTATTGATTTGAGTGCATTGAAGTATTCATATCGAAATTCTCTAGAAGGCTAACAATAGAAACACTGTAGAATTGATATTAAAACCATAGAACTGAAGAAAACATTCTCTTGTTTGTTTGCAATAATCGTTTCTTTCAATGTTTATACTGTATAAGACAAAACTTAAGTTTTTATTTCAAAACACAGAGCATTTGTATTTTCTTGTTTCGTAATTTCAAGTTGAATATTTCTATTCCTCATTTATATTATTTATGGATTTATGACTGAGTAAATTCAATAAAAAGATTAAATATTGTTAAAAGAGCTCAATTATTTCCACTATAATTATGACATAATAAATCCTTATATTAAAATAGGAATTTTTAAAAATTAATTAATTTTATAAAAGCATTACAATATATTGAACCTCTTTTGGGTTCATTGTTCACATAGAGCTCACTTAAGCTTAATTATTAAAACATTCTTAATATCTCTTTGACTGGAAATGCAAATATATCCGAGTTCTCAACTTAACGAATATTCTTTTCTGGTGTCGTGAGTTGAATGACACTTCATAAGCACTTTCTTAATTCTAATGTAAGACTCTTCTCAACTCATACTAACCTTTCTTTAAATTTAAATTCAATTAACTTCTGGGTAACTAAAAATAAATTTATCATTTGACTGAATTCTTGTGCATTTCTTGCAAACCACTTAATAGTGAATGTTTCCAATAATGAGTTAAGTGAAATATAGTGTTCAGCCTTTGATTAGAAACATTTTTCACTTATCTGTTTATTGAAAACATGCACTATTCAGTTGTTTGCGAGTCAATTCATTTTCAATCTCTCAATCTCTAAAAGTTTGTCAACTTTTTAACAAGTTTTAACAATCAAGAACAAAACGAGTTTATCGATTCTTACTTTCTGTCATCTCATTGTTGCCAAAAAATTATAAATTTAAATATTATTCAAGTGTTCAACTATTGCGAGAAATTGTAAAGAACATAATTTCAATATCTTTATCATTTAAATTTATAATTCATTAACTATTCCACCAAAAGTTTAATACTGAGTCAATTGTGTTTTATTTTGAAGTTTTTTCTCAGAAAAACATTTAATTCTACACTAGAATCAAAAAACGTTTTTGTTTAGTTTTACGAGAATAGATAGAATCCGAGTTCTTTTGCAATAAAAATTTACGATTGAAAAGACTTTGCATTTCATTTGTAGACTTCAGACATATCTTCTAATACTTAAAATTGAGTTGTAATTTGAGCTTCACTGAGAAGTTTGAGTTTCAAACCTATTTTCTAGATTTGACTTTAGTATTGAAGAACTAGACATTGAATTATTGAGTTTAAAAGCAAAATCTAAGTCAATATGGTTTTGACCTCAAACAAAAATGATTTATATTTCCAGACAATAAACGAAACGAAGTATTTTCAGAAGAATAAATAAAAAATAAAGAATATTCGTTGGCTTCTAGACTTATCTAATAGTTAAGGCTTTAGATTTATGTTTAAGCTCAGTCTGAATGATTGCGTAACTAATAATTTGGTTTATTAGGGCTCTTACGTTAGAATTTTTTTTTGCAAAACTTCATTTTTGACTTCATAATTCTTCTCAAGTTCTAATAACTCATGCGTTAGTTATTCTATACAACAAATTCAATTCAATTGTTGCTCTTTATAGTTAGAATCGGTTTCACTCATAGGTGTATTCGATTTCAATTCTGATTGAGTTAACTATTGTTTTATTCAAGTTTAATTGTAAGTACGATAAGATGTTTTCTAAGTGTCGACTTTCAAGTAATCTTACAATCCATTGAATGCCTTCTTAAGCTACACAATACGATATCGTATTTCGAAATTTTACTCTTCCTTTTTCTTATACCTATACTATTAACTTTTGCCAATAATCATGAATTAGTAGCTTTTAATTGATTCAATACATCGCTCTTTATCTTTTAGTTATGGTCTCAGGTTTATGGAAAACAAATCCTTAATAACATGTTAGACTTGATTATTATTGTATTCTACTCACAGCGGATGATCAGAATAACAATACATTTTTATTACACATTTCTGAATCGATATTTGCGATATGACAAAAGAACCAGCGCTCAAGCAATTTCTATCAAATAATCTTTAGCTTTGCTTCAGCTCTGCCTGGGATTCACTTTTATGTGTTATTATGATATGTTATTGTGATGACACACCATATTATCATACCTTTTTGCGCAGTGTTTGTCAAGGAGAAGAGTCGGTAGGGTTTGAAATTATGTTGTTTATGAATTTTGAGCCAAAGAGTAGCAAGGTCAATTTCACCAAAAATTATCTTCTTGCTATTGTAAGAGGAAAACTTTCAAACATTTTTAGCAGCAATTCTGCAAAAATTAACTAAAAATCGAGAACATTTTTACCAAAAAATTTCATTTCTTTCAAAATCAAATTAGGAAAATATTGATTATTTCTTATGTTACATTTTGTTGAAAATAATACAACACTTTTAGTATTTTTTTATAAGAAACTAATGATTCTATTGATTTCAAATTCCATAATTCATTTCTATTATATGATTGTAATTTAAATTATCTGATATCAAAATGATATCAGAATTTTTTTATTTCAAATGAAGAATAATGTTTTAAATTTCAAAACACGTATTAAGAATTGTTTTTCTAAAAATAGGATTTTATTGTACTACATATACTGCACAATGAGTTTAATATTTTTCATAATGTAGTGCTTATAACAACAGAAATAACCTTTAAATTGTCATTTGGATTAATTCTTTATGAGAATTTAACATAAAAGACTTTTTTGGTAGACAGCAGACTGAAAATGATTGCTCTTTTCTTTTGCTTATTATAAATGTAAACTAATTGGTCACTTGTGTAACTCAAATACAGTATAGCAGTACAGAAGTAAAGTTATAATAAGTAGGTTTTAATGATGAATCAATACTCTTACAAAATGTTGTTTCTCCTGTGCAGAGGCTGTGCATTAAAATTTAGAATTTGATTTGTACAAAGTATTATAGGACATTTTAAGCTCATCAGAAGAGTGTTCACTACCATTTTAGAGAATCAATTTCATAAGAAACATGACACGGTATGCAGCAAATGAAAAAATATGATGAATTATGATCTATTTGTTGTCTAAAAAGATGATTGAATACTAGTTTTTTATTTCAATTTACTGATTAAGTATAAACGAGAACTTTCTATTGTATTTTTAATCCTAAGCCCAGTAATGGATCAAAATCATTAAGACTCTTATCGTAATATAATATAACTTAAATACGATATGACATGAGCACAGTTTAAACAACTGAAGATCATAAGCCAAGTTCAAAAATCTGAAATCGAAATTTCTATCGCCTCACAGTTGTAGTCGTGTAGGTGTTTGTAAGCATCAGGTTATTTACATTAGATCTGCAATCTCTTATGTCAATTTTATCAACAGATATTTCTGTAACTTCATTAACGATTTCACAGTTCAAATCATTTAATGCCATGAATACTCAATTTTATTTATAAAGCCGTCAATTCATCAAGAATTCAATCAATTTTAAAATAAGGTCTAATCAAAAGATATATAAAGATCTTAACTTTAAATATTATAAGCTTTACAAATCGACTGATATTTTTTATTTATTGAAGTATTCTTTCAAAAATTGTTCAAAAAGTTGATAGTATTATATGAGTCAAGAAATAAATGATTGTTATGAATAACTTAATGGAATGATACTTTTGCTATGAATTTGACTTTTTATCTCTTATCAGTCGATTGAATTGATTGTTATGTAAGGTCTAAAAGGAAATAAATTATATAATATAGTATAGAATATACTTAATGGTAAGAAAATCTTCAAAAAACTGTCTTATTGTAAGTGTATTATAAATATTTGCTTAAACCTTTATAGTAGTGGTGGGTATCGAGATCGAGATCGATCTCGGTCTCGATCGAAGAAAACCTGAGCCTCGTTCGAGTATCGAAATTGATTACTACAAATTTTATCTCTGTATTTGATTTCAGAGAAATAAATTAAATTAAATCTAATTTTTGAATCTTTGATATTGAAATAAAGATTAACTGAAACTTTGTAACTAAAAGTCAATAAACTCGTATTTTCGCAGACATTTCAATAATTAATGCTTTACTATAAATACATAAACATTTATAACTTGATAATTAAAAGCGTTAAATTTATGCCAAGTTTTTATAGTTCTTACAAAATAGAGATCCGACTCAGTTCTCGAGTCAATTTTGTGCACTCGAGAACATGATTTCTCACAAATACACAGCTCTACTTCATAAGCATTTGAGATATGTTTCTGACCTAGAAATACAAATTTATTCTTTTCCAGCATATGTCAAATATAGTAATTTTAGAAAAGTTAATAAAGTCACGAAGTTTTTTAGTTCTCAATTTATTCACATCAAATCACATTTCGACATGAGAAATGGCAGTTTTTATTTAGAAATTCAAGCTTTTCACGAATCATAAACTAAGCACAACTTAATCTCTTTTGTCACAGAATCGTAAGATAATCAGTATTTCTATCTTTAGAAACTCTTGGATTAAATTTCTTTATACAATTATCTAATCTTCTAAAGATAGAAAACTATTAAGAATAAGTTTATATGAAAAGAATACTAATATGAATTCATAGAGAAATTTGTTTTTATGCGAGTTATTATTCAATTGTCGAAATACAGATGTAATGAATAAACTATT
>JAQFZT010002722.1:0-10870 GCA_034696325.1 Camisiidae sp. | reverse complement strand
ATTTCACTCAAATTCATTGTTGTTAAGGTATAGTAAACACCCAAAAACCGGGTCAGCCAGTTTTTGCAACGACTGTAAGCCATGTTTCAGATAAGCATAAAAAGTCCGGTTTGTAAATCAAACAAAAAATGCGAATTTGATCAATTTTATGCACTAAACTATGAACATTTAGATGTATAAATGATAAGCCTTTAATTTGATTATATTTATCAACACAATAGTAGAATTTACTAATTGTGGAAAGAATATCAAAATTCAATTTTTCACTCACAAAATTAGTGCTGTCACACGTCAGACTATTTTTTAAAAGTTTATTTTGATAATTTCAATGAAAAAGTAACACTTCTAGAAAGAAATTTTTATTTCTCTTTGACATATAAAGAATTTCTAAATTGATCTGGAACTTCAAATTTTTATTAAAAATAATCTAATTGTTACAAATGGCTTGGTAATTATAATAGCAAATTTTAGAAATTAAATCTTTATAGCTAATAACAAAATTTTAAAAATAAGTTTTTATATTTTTTTTTAAAATTACATTAAATTTTAAAGCTGAAATGTTAAGAAATTTAGTTATAACTTGGTTATTTAAATTATTGCTTAATCTGAAAATGAATCTCATACTTATTATATTAAATGAAATGTTAGAACACAAGTACTTCAATATGAAAAGTTCACCTTAGCTTATAGGTCTTAATACTAAAACATATTATGTAGGTGGAGTTATAAACTTAGATAACTCGTTTTACTATAAGCTAAGGTGAATCTTCCATATTGAAGTATACAAGCAAATAATAGATTGCTTTATAATCAATATTTTCAAGGATTAAGAAGTAAAACTAAACTAAATACAACTAATTTGAATTATAAACAATAATTAGTAAACCTTATTTTGAAAACGAAAAACGTGTACAAATAAATGAAATTACTATTAAAGCATATGAAATATTGAAGATCGTAGCAGCACCTTTTACATCACCAATATCTTTACTTTCTCTATAAGTATAAGGAGTTTTATCGCCATTTGCAAACTTTATTTCACATTGATAAAGACCACCCATTTTACCAGTTATCTTTGGTATTTTGACTTCTAAATTTTTATCTTTAGTTTGTACGGCTTCTGTGTCGTCCTCAGTTTTGTATGGAGTTCCTTTATTATCTTTGAGCAAAAATTCAACAGTTTTTCATTAAATAAAAAAAATCAAAATTACTAAAAGAATTATGATTTGAAATTAATTCCATCAGATCTTCTGAAAAAATATTAAAAGGAGTAAGAATGCTACATTTTTGGAAGATTGATTTCTTAAACTGCTATAATTGTACAGTCGACTCTCATTATAGTGAAGTTGGATATAGTGTAAAGCTCGATATAGTGAACAGATTTTTTCAAATGGTTGGTTCGCCGTAGAACTAATGTTAAAAATCTCTGGTTATAAAATCTCGATATAGTGAACACTTTTTCCTTGAATTGCTGTCTTGAGCTTTTTGTCTGCTCGTTATAATGAACTATATCACAAAAGTTCATTTCAAAAACTGTAAAAAGTCTGTTTTGCAAAAAGTACTATTAAATAAAGTTACAGATCTGATATTAAAATGTAAAAAATTGGATATCAATATTATTAAGGTTGAGTTTTAACTCATTTTAAATTGTATTTAAACGTAATTTGAAGTGCAAGATATTTAATAAAAAGCCACCAATCAATGAATTTGAAAACAAACTATTAAATTATAGTCGCTGTCGAGAATCAAATCTATTATCCTTTTATCGTTGATAAATATAAGTTGAAATGAAAGTCAAACATCTTGTCGTCATATACAAGGTGTTTTAAAAATCACACACTATAGAAATTTTGAACTTATTTTCAGATTTTTAAATGTTTTTTTCAAAACTTATATTTAAAGGACGATGCCTTAATAAAATGGAGTGTTTCTCAATCGCAAATACCGACAAAATAAGTATCGATGGAAAGCTTACGAGAAGCTGATAAGATAATTGCGAGAATTTTTCAAATATACGAAGGATGGGAAAAGTTATGAGTTATTGAATTTAATCTTAGTACTCCAGTAGCCCATAACTCCTTTTAGCCATTATATATTTGAAATATTTTTGTGAATATCAACCTAGCTCATCAAAAGCTTTCCTTCGAAACCGATTTTATTGGTTTTTCATGTAATTGGGCCATCGTCCTTCAAATTATTATTTTTTAAAACTTCAATTTATTTCGATGAAATTTTTAAAATCTTTAAAAAAAATCTAAAAAACTTAGAAAAATTCCTATGGTGAGTGACTTTTTAAACACCATGTATAAAGGGTGGATCAAATCTTTTCCCTCATATATGGGTTGCTAAAACTGAAATAACCACTATGACAACATAAATAACGTTTACAATGCAATGTTCACGAAATTGTGTGATTGTGATTGTGTGAAATAAATAATTTAATTTTTATAGAAGATTTGCAATCTGTTTGACATTTTCCTTTTGACAAACATCTATTTTAACAAATTATTAATAACATGATAAAAATCTGCCCCTCTTAACTCATTGAATGTATTATAACTGTTTTCAGATCATTGCAATTTTGATAATCTCTTACAAAAAAGTGTCTTTTTGATGCTCCCATAAATAGAAATCACTTCACAATAGTTTGCACAAAAATAATATAATCAATAGTTTATATGCAATTCAAAAGAATGCTTTGAAAAATGTAAACTTAGATCAAATAAGTGGATATTGTGAGCATTAAGTTTAATGATTAGCCCAAAATTTGTTATTTATAATGAACACCTGATCATTCTCAAGATTTAAGCTTGATGCATGAAATTGTATTAGAGTGAAGGTGCTTAAGTCACAGATAGCTTACTAAACATTTCGATAATCAATATTTATAACAAAATTATATATTTTTATTTGTGCACAATATTTTATATTTCAACGTTAATCATGTAATAGTGTTAGCCCTTTAGAACTGTTTAGTGAAAAGAACTCATATATGAGTCACCCTTTAATAGAGATTTGGAAAAGATTTGGGTCACCCTATAATAGAGATTGAAGTGTACGAATTTTCAATTATAATTGAAATCCAAATAATATTTTCTTTTTAAAAGCATTTTTAATTATTTAACTGACATTCAATATCTCAATGTTTCTATTAGTTTTAATTATAATCAATTTATGTCCAATTATTTGGTGTTTTCACCTTATCTTTCGGTATAGTGAACAAAGTTCACTATATCCGATGTTGTGAACGCTCGATATAGTGAACGGATTTGGTGTACATTAGGGTGTTCACTATAACGAGACTCGACTGTAGTTTGTTTTCCTTTCCCATAGACTGATAATATATTAAGAATTCCAGCAAAATAGATTACAGCTATCAAAATGCATTACTATACATACTCATTACTTTTAAACTATACAAGAAAGAAGATAATAACTAACCTTTAAAATTATAAAAAAATATTTTCTTATCCTTATGTTTTAATTCGATTGATATGGCTTTAGCTGCAGTAAAATTGGCTGAGCAATAAATAGTTAAAGCCTCTTCTTTTTTGAATTCTTTTTCTTTTTTGGCATCATCATGAATTTTGAATTCCCAATCCTTAACTTCTCCATCCCAAAATGTCATTGTTAGCTCTGAAGAATTCTGGCTTTTTTGTTTACTTTCGTCATCGAATTCTATTTCACAAGTATATTTTCCTTGGATATCTTTATTGGCTTTACTAATCATGATAGAATGCACGTTTTTCTCAGACTTATGTTCTGTTACAATGGCTTTTGTGAAATTCTTGACATCAACTTTAAAACAATTAAAACTCTTATTATTTTATCTTATATTTTATAAAAGGCCTCATCATTTGACTCACTTGTTGTTTTATTATCTTTAATTTGATAATCATAAATAGCATCATTTGCAAATTTAATTTTCAGTGAGGTTAATACTTCTTTTCCATGAATATGAACATCACATTCCAAATGAATTTCGTCGTCATTCTTAAAAGAATTACCAGGAATATCTCTAACTGAATTCTTTAGCACCACATCAACTGATTCAATTTGATGAAAAACACTCAGATAAACAATAAATAAGAATGTGATATATAGCTTGTACATTTTCACTAAAAATAAATTTTTATTAATTATTGAAATAATTATGAAGTTAATAAAAATTTATTCCAGCATATGTTGAAAAAATATAAATGAAAGACACTATTTCAACACATCTAAAAGTTATTCAATATAAGTGGCAGATAAAGTATTCTCTCAATTTATATTAGTATTAATAAAACACTTGAACATGTAGTTATAAGAGTGAAATAAATATTTAACCTTTGCATCGATTCTGGTTAAAGCAATAAGTATTAGATTATTCTCTAGGAGACTATTGACAACCTTAATATTTTAATCAATACAAAATGAGATAAATCAAAATTTGTAAATCGTTAAGATGGCAAAGTATGCAATACAGTATGACTCATGACATTATAGCATGTTTGTTTGAAAGGACTATTTTTAGATTACGATTATTAACGTAATTTCGAATTTTTCATAATTCATGTGAAACTATGAGACAATAACATGTACTATCAAATGAATCATTTTTAAGTAATTGTTTATTGTGTTAAAATTGCAAATTATGTAGAAATGTATAGATTTATATAATATGGGTGTGTCAATAATTATAAGGTTTTTAGAAACTTTAGGTTATTGAGAACCACTAATATTTTATAGAAAAATACATTCCAACTAAAAATCATGGAATCTATTGCCATCAGAACATCAGATGAAAGTCTGTTACTTATTAAAAATAAAGGAGACTTTTTTCTCCATATTTGGAATCCTTTAATGAAACCTCTATAAAGATTGCGCTCACCAACAATAAGTTAAAATATTGATAGAAATACGTTATTATTTAGTCTTTTTTCAGTTTAAACTATAATTTTGTTTTATATAAGTTTGTAAAGCCCTGAAGAAGGTCTAAATACTAACCGAAAAGTTTTGGCTTATCATTAATTTCAATAAAATCTATTCCTTTTTCACTTATTAAAGAGTTGAAACTTATTTCAAAATAATTAGAAAAGTTTTTCTTGTATTTTAACATAAAAAATGGTTCAACTTAACAATGATTAGAAAGTTTATATAAGAGCTTAAAATTTAAAGTGCTTTTTATCGAGAGCGTGCGCTTCACTCATACACGTCTATTTTAGAAATCAGTCCTTAAGTTTCAAATAATTTTTTAAAAAGAAATTCTGTGTTTGTTTTCAAAAGAGAAGCTCACACTTATACATATTATATAAATACTTTCTTCAAAAATAAACTGCAATAAAAATTTATTCAATGATTAGGATTGAAATATTTTAAAATGAAAATATAAAAGTAATTTCTAAGTTCAAAATAGATTGAACTTTGAATATGATAAATAGTGTTGCTAGATCTCCAGGATTAACAATAAAACCCCTGTCTCCGTGACGATTGTGATCCAGGAACAAATTACTATACTTTAAATTTTTTCATGATAGTTTCAATTTATACATTGTGTGATTCTGTTGAAGTATTCGATATTTTTTTTATATAATTCTTGGGATAAATAAAATTGCAAAATACTAGTAATGAATCCAATGATACATATATTTGTATATTGAGAGCTTTATCCAAAAAAGTATTGCTTAATCTTCTTTGTGATTTCCAACGTCCAGTTTCAAGCTGAGTATGATTTGACAGCACAAAAGATTAGAAAATAACTTCTGTTTAAACCTAATAAACTTTATTTATAATTAACTTGTGATAATCTATTTTTTTCTATAAAATGATTCATTTTTTTTATTAACGATTACATTATTGATAAGATAGAAAAAATTCTCTTAAAGGTTTCATGATTAATAAAGCTTCACCACACTGAAGTAAACTTTATATATTTTAATTTAACGTAACGTAATAGAATATAAAATGTAAAAATAAATGTTTTTTCCTCATAGAAATGGATTTTATTATCTGATTAAATGCCTTCTTTAAATTGAATATAGATTTAACTTAAAGCTTAACAGTTCAATATTACTTCAAATAACACATACTATACTATCTAAACTGAAAGGCATGCTTATCAGTTTTAGTGGATTAAAAATTTGTACTTAGAAATTTTTGATAAGACTCTCAATATCATATCAGATCTATTTTTTGATAAGCATGCCTTTTTAGTCTAGATAGTACATTAATTATAAAGCTGATAATTATTACAGTTATATTCATGAACGTTTCTTGAAAACTAGTTTAAATAATACAAAGCTTTTTCTTTTTTAAAGGTTAATAAACTACGAATTCGTCTCGAAGTTATAACATCCATACAATTTTACCCCATATTAAGTTTTCCTACAATCTGTAATCACTAATTCTGTATGTTTTCATTTATAACATTTTCTAATTAATGGTAACTAATCAAATGGTAATTAATAAATTTTGAATTAGATTTCCCTAAATTTTCTACTCTTCTTTTCAAATGATTAGATTAGACATAATTCAAATTTTTCTTTCAAGAAACCCGTATTTTAATTTAAAATAAAAATAAACAGCAAATTATTAAAGAGCAAGATTTCTACTTTATCCAAAAATATGCTTTCATAAAATATATGAGCAAAAAATTCATCTGAACATGTGATTAACTGAACAAATTAACATCAACACCATAAACATCACGGAAATATTCAGTATTTTGACACTATTTTTTGCATAAAGAGTAGTATTATACCATGTTTTAGCAAATGGAATACCAATATTACAACAAAAAACAGAATTTAAATCTCTTGTGTGGTTTGTTACTCTCACTGCTTGATCATTTCCAGGCAAAACTTCAATCTGTTCACGGGTGATACCTTCGAAAGGTCTCAACAAGTTTGTGCAAACTAAATTTTAAAATGGAACTTTTAAATAATTGAGCAAGATTAAAAAATGTAATTCGCACAAAATAAAAAAGAATTAATTAAACTTGAGTAAAAAAATTTAATACTATTTTAAAACTTAGCATTCTCAATGAATTTAGATTAATTTGAAGTATTGAATATCTAGCTTAAAAAATATGCTTACACTTTTTGGAATACTCATAAAATACTTCCTTATCTTTTGCCAAATAAATGTAATAACCATCCGGTGAAACATCAGAATTACACTCAATTATATAACTGTTATTCTTTTTATTATTGGATATTTGAAGCTTAGCTATAATGCTTCCACTCCAAAATCGAAGAATCTTCTCATCTGTTTTATTCACGGTCTTATTATTCACTATGAATGAAACCAGACAATGATACTTTCCCTTCAATGAGCCATCCGCGTTTTTGAATCGAACTTTTCCTTTGTCGAGAACGTGAGGAATTGATCCCATCAGTCTTGTTACATTAGTTCCTGTTTTAGATTTGCATCCAATATCATAACTCTATCTTTAAAAAATCGAAAAGTTGAATACCTGGATTAGTTTGATTGTTGAATCTATAAAACTCAATGTTATCCTTTCGGAGAATAATAAAGTTTAACTTTTCGTTTGGATTGTATTTGAATGTACAGTTGACAACTATATCATCGCCTTTCCTGAAAGATGTATTTATATTCAACTTCACCGAAAATGTCTCAAAGGATTTAAATATTATTAAAATGTTAAACAAAATAAAGAACAAAAAAATCATATTCAAATTATAATAAAGTTTAAATATGACTACAATTTATTCTTTGTAAAAAATTTCATTAAGATAAGTCCCTTTCAAAAATAAGCTTATTATAAGCAAGACTAGAGAGAACCTTTATTTCGAGCTAATAAATGAGTTTTTAAAAGTAGTTTTTGTAGTTTTTGTTGAGTTTTTACTGATTCTGTTTACTGAACTGAGTTTGTTTAGTTTTACTGATTCTTCTAACCATCTGTTGGTGATGAAAATAAATTCATTGAATGACATTAAGACTGAGAGAAAAGTAAATACTTTTCATCTTGTTTTAAGATAATATATTAAATAATAAACTGCTTTCAGTCAATAAAATAATGGGCTTCCAATAAATATAATTAAATTTGAGGAATGTCTGGCTCTCATACTTTGAAGTATTATTTGCTCATTTTGTGTGAGTGCTATGACTCATAGCATATTAATTACTCTTTCTATTATTCAAAAACTAATCCAATACGTTGTATGAAATAGTTAACTAAAATATGATGAAGTTGACTAATAATTATTTTTTTTCTCTTAACTCAAGGCAGTACACAAGACAAGACAATCCTATATACAGAAGATTCAACTAATTTTTTAGCTGAAGGTATTTTAATGAGAATATTGAACAGGTTGACCACCTTAGAAAAGACCCTTTCGGGAGATTCTGATGGACAAAACACTTCTGTATTTAATATCATTACTGTTTCTATGAGTTGAATAAATAAATCATTTTTTATAACAGTTTTTTCCAAAATTACTTTTCAGTTGTAAAGAGTTTTGTGACTTTAGTTAAGAACTTTGAATCATTGATAACTCATTTTAATGCTGTTGTTTTAATGTTGTTTTTGCAAAATACAGGACATATATAAATATCACTTTATATAAAATAAGATTGACATGATGTCTAACCCATACCACGTTATTGATATGTAGTGTCTAAAAGATCTATAAAACTATAAATCAATTCAGATAAAATATTTTATTGTTGGAAAAATTAAAGATAATCAAGAAGTTACGTAATTTATGAGATCGGAATTAGAAATATTTAACAATACTTAACTCAACGATTAAATAAGAGATAGCTTTATTTAGACTGTATTGCACATCAGACCTGTACAGTTACGGGCTAATGAATCGGGAGAAACAATTAAAATATACTTTATTGCAAAGCATCTTAAAATTTTTATAATGTACTTAACTCTCACTTAACTTAGAACATACTTAATATCGTAACAAATGGATATATCAGTAAAAATGCTTTTTATAGATTTTCTATAAAAGTTATTTAAAATTTTCTTTTCAATAGAGATCATCAAAAGATAAGATTTATTATTTACACTAAAAACTTTGATAATGGAAATGTAATTGAAAATTGAATAAAGGCAACTGTTGAAAACACGAATTTAATCTCAAAATATGTGAGAAAAATCTACATGTTTGATCCGGTGGATGTCCTGAATCAGTGGAAGTACAGAATTAACATTTTAAACTTTGGAAAAAAAATTTGGTTTTAAATAGGGTTTGACAATCTTTATTTTGCTAAATTTTTTTATTTTTATTGATAAATTTAATTAATATTTTCAAGTTGATTGATTCATTTAAATGTTTTCTCGAACCTTCGTTTCACTTTTTGAATGAAGCATACTTTATCTTTATGTTTGCTCTTATCGGGCAATTTTTGTTGATAGTGGAACTGCGAAACACACACTATTTCTATGATTAACAATCAATGAAATTGAAAAGTGGTACGTTGATTCCGGAAAACAATAGATTTTTCGAAATTTAAATACTCTTTTTAGCTTTTTGCTATTTTTCATCAATATCTGTTTTATACTGTGTTTATATTCAAATGAAACTTTGACAGTGAGACTTTGAGACTTTGAGACTTTGAGACTTTGACTTTGAGAAACTTTGAAATATTGAGACAGTGAATCAAAACATTCTTTTTTAATATATTGCTATAATATTCGATAATAAGCTTTTACATGTACATGACAGATTATTATTATGCATGTTACTTTGGAATTGGAAGAGCACATTTGAAAACATTCTACTCATGTAGAAGTAATCCAATACTTGACATCATTGATTATATATAACTCATTACATTTACATTTACCAATAGGTAAACAATCAAAAATGAGTTCAAAAAAACAGACGTCGTTTTTACTTATATCATACAAATTTTTATATATATCAAGTTTATTACTACAGCCAAAATATAAAATAGACTTCTCAATTAGCGTTGCCAGACCTCTCGTGTGTAATTCCTTGACTTTTCAACATATCTCTCAATTTTTCCTGTACTTTTCGGGACAAAAAATTCTGATTTTGTACTGAGTTTCTCTGGTCCTTCGTGTTAACAAAATCGGGGGCTTACTGTAGAACGCAACGGATTAATCTATTATTAATCAGAAGATTACAAAATATTTGTTGAAATTTATTTTTTTCTTGTTTACTGAAATACCATTTACTCATTGTTTGTTTTACTCTGTGTTTAATCTTACTTTCTCTATTGTAGACATAAAATCTTTGGCCATCTTTATAATAACTCAATTCATAAGCTGTGTAGTCAATAAAAAAAATTTATAAAATTTATAAAGCCTTTGATACCATATGATATTAAATTATATACAGAATCTATAAGTCTACTTCACATTTACACGATTTAAATAATATATACAATGATAATGTGAGAGTTTCATCTTTAATCAGTTATCAATATATAAACAACATACAAAATAAATTTCAAAATTGAGTTTTTGAAACAATCTTAAAATCAGATATTCAACTAATGTTTGAATAATATTATGACACGGGATATTATATTTTAATTTTGATTTATGATGCCGGTTGGAGAAGACTAGACTCTCCATATATGTAAAATAGACATAAAAAGTCCAAAAAAGAGCTCTGGCAAAACAGCCAATTTTATACTTTTAATTTCCATATATACAATAAAACTTGTGTTAGCGACCACCTGAGTGGAGCGACCACTTGAGGAAAGACCAGAAATTCGAACACACACTACAATATTCAATGTATAAACATCTGAGTAGAGCGGCCACCTGAGCTATGAGACCGTAACCACTATTTTCAGTTGACACTCTAGTATTGATAGACCCTGTGTTATGCGACCACTTCTTATTAAATCATCACGAATTTCAATTTTTTAATTTTCAAAA
>JAQFZT010002721.1:0-10871 GCA_034696325.1 Camisiidae sp. | reverse complement strand
TGTTTTATTGAGTTTATTACTATTCGATAAATCGAAAAAAGCGAGAAAATCTTTCAAGACTTAAACAATTATTGACATTAGCTCTGCATTCAATATTCAAGAATACTTATATGAAATGAACTAATAAAGTATGAAAATCGCACTCATTTCTATTAAGTCAACAAACTATTTATTACTCTTGTATTACAGAAAAAGGAACCAAATGTTGAATAAATGAGAGTATTGTCTATTTTTGAATACCTGATGCAAATAGATTGAAAAAGTAGTGATTTAAGAACACTCAACAACAACAACAATGAGGTTTAAAGCTATAGAAATGTGTAATTTAATATAGAAAAGAATGTGAAGAATGATTGGCACTCAAACACCTTAATGAGTTTGAAAGGCTTGAGCTGTTGAACACAATATGCCTAACATTATATCACATATTTCTAATGAGGTATTGGTATTGTGCGTCTAGTTCTCACTCTCTAGTAGTTCTCACTAAATCTTGAGTTCACTCGTAAGTTAAAGAGAGGAAAATCGCGTATAAATCATCGCTCTTTCCGAATGAAAGTTAGGTAAACACAAGAGAACAAATGACGCACAACAGTGTACTAATAAAATCCATGAGAATCCTTTTGGGACATGTCTATTGGTTTGATGAGAGAGAGGGTTAAGATAATTATTTGATGCAATGCTAAACCAATTTATCTATTCAACAATTGGAACAAGACTTTGAATAAACAAGAAGTTATCAATAATGTATAAACTGTTTGACAATCAATTTTAAACATTATAAATCAACTTATGTTAAGAGCATTCAATAAGTAAGGGTTGGATACCTTTCGTTTTGTCCCAATTCAAAGTGTAAGAACCTATTTTATAGCTTATAGAGTCCTGTAAAGTCCTGTAGAGTCCTGTATGAATATTTATTCTGAAGTACTTAAATACTCATATTGAAAGTTGATTATACAGGTTGAAAAAGGCCGACTCAGCAATATTGCAATGTATCTAATATTTAAAACTGGAATAATAAATAAGGCCGCGATTTAGGGATCAAAGTAAGCAATTTTCAAATTGTTCAAATATTATAAAGCCAACTTTTAAAAGTAAACTTCAATTGATTTTAAATTATTTATTTGTAAAGCTTGTTTCAACTGATGTTCTTTAAAAACCACCTCTTCTGTGTGGTTGCGCTTTCTTATAGAGATCTAAGCATTTTGAATAATAGTGTGGTTTCCAATGGCTATATCTTAGGACATACTTCGATGAAAAGCTCTGATTTATCATAATTTGTGTATCACTGCTCTATAATATTAAATTATTTGAGAAAATAAAAACAAATCAAAATGAATTATAAATGGCAGTAAAAACTATTTCAACTGCAAGATTACCAATAAATCGCTTTTATTATGTGACTTATGTATTCCCATTAGATTGACTTCTGTTTGCTTTCAGTCGTTTTCACATCATTAGGAGAAAGGAATTCAAGTTATAGGTAGAAATTTATCAAAACTTTCCTCAATAGATAAGTATAACATTTGGATTATATGTTTAAATAATAAGCCAGTATTACAGCAATGCTTTCATATTTAGAAAAATACATTTTTTAATGAATGCAAAATTGACTCAAGTCTTGAGCACGAATTCCATCGAGAACTAATAGATTGAAAATGAGATCAATATTTCAATTTCATTAAAGCGATTGTGAATCTCGTTGAAGAATTTAAGTGAAAAATATTTTATTTACTATCACTTTAAGAGTTGCTTTTTCTATAATAGGAATTTTTTTTGCTATCAGAAGATAAGGTTTAGTTCTTATTCAGTATTGATTGCTTGCTCACACATCATATACTAAGAGATTTTTTGACGAAAAATTGGATGCGCTATCATTGGATGTGAACGAATGTAAATGTGTATAACTTCATAGTATTAGAGAATAGACTGTTTGATGTAGTAATGCAAATATTGCTGTATAATATTAAATAGACGTGCAATAATGCAAGAACATTGCTTTCATAAGCTCTACTAACAAAGTTTATGGGCTTCAGCTCAAGTCCTAATAAAAAGAAATGGAAGAATAAACTACGAACTCAATGGGCATCTATTATAATAATCAAATCTGTTGGATTAATGGCCAAATATAAGTCTTGGTTTTCAAATCTACATTTCTCTCTGCATTTTCAAAACTTGAGCATCAATTTTCTTCAAATATCTTTTTAATAATTAGAGTCAAATAGTTTATTCATTGAAATACGATATATCATAAAATACATCATATCATAAAATATACATCATAACAGATTCCGTTCAAACTCAATATATAGATGTGATTTTCGTTGAGTAATAAGAATATGAAAGAGTCTTTTGTTGGAAAGTAGTTGCAGTCAAATGAAAACATACAAATCTTAAAGCCATAAAACTTATTAAAAGCGCGTATCTATTAATTATTTGAACCCCAAATTGAATGTGTGCTTGATTTGCAGTTATGTGTTTTTGTGCTTTCAAATCAAGCAAATTTCTATAAGATATCTCTGGAGCTACTTTTCCAACAAAAAATCATTTCCTATTCTTATTACTCGATCAAAATTATATCTATATATTGGATTTCAACAAAATCCGTGCTGACGGTAAAGTAAAAATGGGTGAAGTAAGTTATTTCAATTATCAAACTCAAGTCACAAAATTTCTTCCATTTTAAAATCTTAATTATTGATAGTTTTAAAAAACTCATTACTAAGTGTCAGAACATTTAATCACTAAATTTTTAGTATTAATATCTAAATGATAATGAATATTTCATGTTAATATATTGAAAGTTTTTGTCATTTTGATTTATTATTTCAAAAATTCAAACTTTATCAATAGATAAGACTTTGAAATCCAACAAAATTTGATGACTTGAGTTCATAACTTTAAATCATTGATAACTCAAATAACTTATTTCTCTATTTAGGTGATTTGCATACGCTTTTTTGCATTTTAAACTCGAATTAATCGTCTCAATGATTTTAGAGAAAATAATGCATCGATTGTTGGAATACATTTAGACATTTTCTTAAAATAAAATATATACTTGAGTGTAAGACAGCTCTTTACTAGTATAAAGACTTTAAGATAAAAATTACTCATTTCAAAGCTAAAGCTATTGATAGAACTGATAACTATTGAAGAGTAAGGATGGGACTAGTGTAATTACGAGAATATTACACGTAATATTACGCGTAATTTTACGTCATATTACACCAAATTACTAAATTTTACATCTATTTTACAGTATTTTACAGATTTTGCGTAATATTACGCGTAATATTCCAACCCTATTGAAGAGTATACCATAAGTTAGTCATATTGACATCTTATCAATTTTCAATTACTTCAACACAAATTATTGGTTAAAACTTCAAAGTAATGGTTTTCTTTGATTTTGAAAAGTTTTTATTTCCTATTAATGATTAATAATTTTTGATTATAGTTGAAATACTGTCTTGCAATGAAGTATATATTTGAATAAATATGACGATATATTTTATGGAAACTCTACAATCAGTTCCAAATAGTTATGCAGAGATAAAACATAAATTTGAATGTTAATGAGTAGTGATTATGAGTTGTCAAAACCTTATGAATCCATATGAATTTGGAAACTATTTGGAACTGATTGTAGATACAAAAACTATTGCCTTAATAAGCAGTATTCAAATATTGCATTCGAACCAAATATACTCTTGTTTTTGTGCCGCAATCAAAAATTATACATCAAATTAAAGAGAAATAATGAAAATTTCATTCTTCAACACAAAGATTCAATTTTCAGTAAATTGAGAATATTATTGACTTTTGAATTGAATCCTTTGTTATAACCCCTGAAGAATTGATATATGATGCAAATAGATCTTGTTTTAAAGAAAAGTCGGTTATTGTGTCATTTCAACTTGAATTAATTTTGTTATATTTTCGAAGGAATTCGCTTATATACCGACAAATTTTCATTATTTCTCTTTACTTTGATTTTTACTTTGATTTTTACTTTGATTTTTACTTTGATTTTTTTGATTGAATAATAAAAAAGTTATCAGAGTTTCAGATTGAAAATTCAAGTTTTGCTCATTTCTATTACAGCTGTGAAACATATAAACAAGATTTGTGATTAGTATTGCATATTTAATCTCAACCAAAAATAGATTTTAGCAATAATTTAAATCTAGAATTTCGTCGCCAACTGCTCATCAAAAATCAGATCCTTCTCTATATATTGTGCATTCAAATTAGTTCTGTATATTTATTCTGTTAAGAAAAATGTTTCTTCATTTGCTTCTTGTCTTTAAATGAAATTTTGAATAATATTCAAAATGATAAATCAATTTAATTTATAAAATCTGTTAATTGAATAAGAGATTACATGAAATACTATAATGAAATGATTGATTTGTATGGAATTGTATGAAAAGTACAGCTACTCGAGGAAAGTTATGTATCCATCACTCAGGACGTGATGCGGATTCATAAGGGTTTCACTACTCAATGCTAATACTCATTACTACTATTGAATCTATCACTGATTAACATTACAATTTGTATGTTTCCCCATATGTTTGATCTTGATTTATGACTTGATCTGAAGGGATCTCTGCATAACTTCCTGGAGTAGCTGTACTGTACAGTATATTTTAGCTGAAACAAAAACTTTTGTTAGGTTTGAACTATTCACATATTCATAGCTAATACATGTTAATATCTACTGATTATATATAGCATGAATATTCTTACGCTGCAAAA
Organism: Camisiidae sp.; assembly: GCA_034696325.1. Classification (NCBI taxonomy): domain Eukaryota; kingdom Metazoa; phylum Arthropoda; class Arachnida; order Sarcoptiformes; family Camisiidae; species Camisiidae sp. Next base: position 6,110 of record JAQFZT010002721.1, on the reverse strand, counting down.
AATAATGTGCTATTCGGCAAAAAGTATCTGAAGAGATCGGAAATGGCTGTAATGCATAGGAAAACAACAAAAACATGGTTCAGATGGATGTTAAAGAATGTTGGCAACAGTCTAAGTGTGTCGCGTGAAAGGCTCTTAGAATTATTCAATTCCCAATTGAATAGAATTTTAAACTAACGTTTAAAACCAAAATACATATTTAATATCTTTATAAAGTCTTTTTTTGCCACAGAAAATGCCTTTAATATTGAATGCTTTCAACACTGAATTAACTGAAATGATAGGCTCAACTCAACCGAAATTCAACTGAAGACTAAGTTATTAGACATGATTGAGAAGAGTTGTATTGAACTTGAGGTTTTGTGATTGATGTACAGGTGATTACAAGCAATACTTATCAATATTATAATACTAAAGTCGAAATCACGACAAAAGCTATTAATACAGAATGAATTGATGAATAAACTGACTTAATAAAAATTATCATATCTTTACGTAACAATCACTTCAAGTCTGTTGATTCTCAACAACTTAAGGATTCCATTAATACCAGTAAAAGGAGTGATAGTTATTAAGCTCATAAAGTAATGATTATAAGATTTACATCAATAACAAATTATTCATTACTATTGATTATTCAAAGTTAAGGATTTATTTGAGTGAACAATTCAACAACACATTGAATAATAATAAAAGATCTAATTTTGATAAATGCAGGAAATAATCCGTAAAAATAACTTTTACTCAAATGAAATTCGTTTAACAATTGAAACTTCATATCATATATTATAAGTACTGTATGAGAGCCTCTCATACATAAAAAGAAAGGATAGATTTAGCTTATGTTTGAGAGGCATCGCCTATTATTGTAAGTCAGCCTTCATTTAAGATCAGATCCCTTGTGATCAGTAACTCAAATATTCATCGAATTTTCAAAAATTGCAAAATAAAATAAGTTCCTCAGAGATTAATAATAGGATTAAGTGCAGTCACTAAATGTATTACGACATTAGTTTTTGATAGTCATTAAGTTTGAATGTTTGAACTTTTTTTGTTAACCTCTGGCTGTGGTCATCAAAGACAGATCTCATAACCTAAAGTGTGACCTAAAGGGTATTTTCACCCTTAAAAGTCACTAAAACGCTTATTTCAAAATTTAAGGCTAAGCCACTCAACATAAACATAACATAAAATCAATATAAACAAAAACATATATTTCGCATTTAAAATGATTCGCAGCAAATTATTGATGAAATTCATATCTATAGGTTCTGGAATTTTTTATTTTCAAATCTCCTATGGCTCAGGCCCGAAATGCACACTAATGGACTCTTTTAATATAGTAACTCATTGAATAACTCACAGTATAGTTCAGAATAAACTTCGCTCTGACAATCATCAACTCGTGTTTTGTAAAAAAAAACCGGCCTATCGGTCTATCCGGAGTTGATTAGACTGAAAATGCACTATATTTTTAAAAGTGCACAATATTTATAAAAAATACACGAATGAATTGTTAACTATTGTGGACAAAATGTATTATGACTCAACACAAACTGGTAAGAGTTCTGTTGATAATTCGGGAAAAAGCTCTTATGAAATATCTGATATGCATCACGACAACTATTTAGAGAGTGAAAACCCGAGTCTATTCAAAATTTAGTCAATAAGTTCTGATCTGTTGGGAAGCACTGCGTCACAATTGAAAATAATTTATCAATTTTATTATTTTTTATAAAACACGAGCTAATGATTGTGAGCGCGAAGTTGATTGTGAACTATACAGTATATTATATGAAATATCATACATTAAGTAACATTAATCAAAATAATGGTAATTATTGTATTATTTGCTCGAATAAATAGCACCCATAAAATTAGACCAACATTTCTAGTGATTAATAATATAAGAAAAGCTTCTTTCGAAATTAGTCATTGACATTATGACATTGACCCATTTTGATGACAGTTGCAAAAGATATCTTCTAATAACTAGATATGATATATTTCTTACAATTTATTCTCATCTCAATTCGTTTGATAACAATAATAACTATTGCGAAACTCAATAACAAAGCTCAAAAAGTTTCATTAAATTCATTCAATCGATTATTCATGTTAATCGTGATAAATAATTGTAATGACCCTTATTTTCAAAATTAAATGAGTGCCTGATTTAGAACTCAGAAAATTAATCTTCCAATAAAGTGCTAGATTAAATAGAGGCATATTTTGAAGCTCAGCTTCAAAATCATGATTTATAATCAATTAATATTGAAGACATCTGAGAGTATAAAATATTTGTTGCGTTCCTTCAAAACTTATGATATGTTAGACTTTTTGTGAAATGTCAATTAGAGTGAAAGATCAGGTCATTTGGGAAGACATTTATTTTGAAAGTAAGTTTTTTGTCATTTTTATAATGATGAAAGTTTTTAATAGTGTTGGTATCGGGTCTCGAATCTTGATAGAAAATTTTCCAGTCAAGTATCGATCGAAGGCAACCTTCATTATGTTATTGAAGTTTAAGTCACAGAATTACTAATTTTTTATTTTTTTCATGTATTTAATGGAAAATCATAAGCATTATGAGTCTAGTATTATGTTTATGACTAAAAATTATTGAATAATTCGTGCGAAACTTGAGTGCAAAATTTGCTATTTTTGCTTATAGTGAGTCGAGACCCGAGTCTTTTTCGAGACTCGAGATATATACACAACTTCATGAGTAGTAAAAACCCTTTGAAAATGAATGATTGTCGCAGAGCTTGTCATTTCTTTTAATTGAGATTAAGAATATAGACTCCTTTGCTTTACATTTCAATTAATTTCGTAATACATTATTAATAGAAAAGAGATGTCAATGCAAATGAATAATTATTCATATATTACTGAGTAAAGAACACCCATTGTTTCTTCTCAAAACATTAGTAAAGTGACAATTAGTTCTAGCTTTGAGTGCAGACAAAGAATTGTTATATCACTAGTTTTTGTTTTTGATTTTTTCAAAGAAAGGCTAAGATCTAAAGCCAGCGAAAACTTATTAAATATGAAGTTGAATATACAAAACGATATATTTAAGAAAAGCTGTCGTTTAGAAATTCAATTGAAATACCAAACGATTTCGGATATGAGGACAGAAAATGGAAACAATGGATCAGAAAATAAATAACAAAAGCTTAAGATTGAATACTAGAGTAGACAAGAAAAAGAGACAGAACACAAATGAAAAATTGAGAAACAGTGACATTTAAAGAAGTCAACAGTTTTAAGGTTAAGAAAAAAACACATTTATTGCACTAAATCCTATGTCCATGACTTGAGATAAGCATATCTTGAAACGAAACTAAGTTCTGAAAATACATCAGTAATTGGAAAAGATATGATAATCCTTAAGTACTTTTTTTTTATTTTTATCTAATAGTTTGAAACAATGGTTTTTTATTTGATATGATGAACAGCATTAACATGATATAACTGATGAAAAACCTTATTAGTAGAATGTGTTCACCACAGAGGAGAGAAACTCCGCTAATATGTGAAGCATATCATAAAATCGATAAACAGAACAAAATCTGCTGAACAATATAACTAGAAATGTTAGATTACAGTAAAGTTATTGTGTTATACACACATTGGAGTTGCGCTTAAAACTGCACTATAAGAAAAACTTTGGGTGGAATAATGCTCCTGAGCTTCTGTAACTCATATTTTCCATATATTTGATTAGAATGAAATATGTTTAATGTAAATAATACTAATATTTACATTGAAAAGTATAGAAAAACAATTTTATGTTTTCAACCAAAAGATTAAAGGGGAAGAAAACGCATGAAACACTTGAAGCAAGAATAGTATTGTTTGAGTTCGTGACATACTATATAACATTTGCAGCACATAATCAATTGTTATGCAAATTTTAATTCTCTCAAATTGTTCCAAAGTTACCAACTTAGACATGTCACAGGTCTTGCAGGTTAGCTTTCATTGATTGAGCTCATTAGCAGTGCCGTAGCCACAAATTTACTTATTTCAAGTTTGAGCCCTCCCAATTAAGGGAGGGCTCAAACTTCACATAAGGAAAGCTACAGCTAGTTCTTAATTTTGCACTTGAAAACTCAATTATTTGCAAATCTCTGGTGCTATAGCTCTCTGAGCCATAGCTGTGACGGCTGTCAACACAACTAAAAGCAAATTTGATTCACTATGGATTTAATAACTTTGAAACTAATTATATTTAGTGGTACAGTATATATCAATTTCAATATAATCACAAGTTTCAGAATGATTCTTGCGATCATATTTATTTATTGACCATTAAATTGGTTTTCAATTAAAGGAATTTCAAATATTTTCATGCTTTATTAGTTCATAGAAATCTAGAGACAAATTCAAATTAATCATTCGCATGATTTCGATTTAATTATCTCAGGAAATGTCATCACATCATCCACTTTCCAAGTCATTAAATTGATTTGCAATTTGTATAAATAGCTTTATATATTACCTTAGAATTGAAATTAGCTTTTCTTTTTGACTTGTATTTGTATATGAAAATGACTTATAAATAGTTTTAACCTAACCTTTGCTTAAATGAAATGTGATAATGGATTTGATTGAAGAAATAGAACAACAGCGCTATAGAACGCGCTCATTTACATTGTTGTAACGAAAGGGCAGACAGACTGACACGATTTTTTAGGAAAAGATTAATCCTTGAATTATTAGTTCAATCGATTGCTCAAAAGTACTGTTCGTCTGAACGCTTGAATTGATATGCGTTTTGCAACAAAAATGTTATGAAGAAATAATAGAGCATTTTTCGCTCTCATTCTCAAAACAAAATGACACCATTTGAACATCTTATTGCTTAAGATGAACTGCAATGAACGCAGATTCAGATGCAAACACTGAGTCAGCACTAATAGAAATTACGACTATTTATATAATCGAACGGAATAATGAATAACGAAAATATTCTATATTTAAAGTTGCATTTTATTTATAATACAGTTCTAGAATTGATGACACGATCACAGCTCCAGAATTGATGATCGAACCAATCCATCAGATTTCTAGCTTCGAGTCTAGTCGTGAGAATACAGAAGTGACTCGATATACACGACTGATTTCAGTGGGAATTGTTGAGCGAATTATATATGACGTAAAACCTAATGAAATTTCTTTGTTAATCAAAAAATAAATCACTTGAATGTGACTAAAACTAAGAAAATTCTAACACTAAGACCTTTTTTGGGTATTTTTTGACTTCTATCTAATTGTAATCAATCAATAATTAATTAACCAAACATTTTAGCTTCATGTACACCATATGTGCAAAGGTTTAAAAAGTTTTATTTATCAATTGTGAAGATTTCGCAACAAATAGTAGTCGAAACTAGAATAAAAAGTTCAGATTCAAAAACTATTAATAGAAAAGCAAATCTTTTAATATGCCTCGAGTTTAGTTAGAAATAAATTGTGAGATATGATTGGCATTAATGCTATCACGGAATAAAATATTGAAATTCTCATCTCTTTCGCTGATTACTGTAATTTCGTGTATTTCGTGAAGCACTGAAACACTATCTCTTGAAAAATAGATAATTAATTCCAATATTGAAGATTTGGATGCATTTCTTCATTTCATAATCAATAAAAATTAACATAATGTGACACATTAACGATCCATTTTATTAAAAGCATAAGAATGTGTGCATGTCTTCTAATTTATAATTATGATCCCGAAAGATTGGTATCTTATGAGTGAATACATTATTTCTTGTATGGAAATCGAGTTGAATTATAGATTTTCACAAATAATTACTCATTCAATTATAATTCAATGCTCGCATAATTCAGTTTCATTTCGAAAACGTTTCTAAACAATTGCTTCATTGCTTCAAACAATTCACAACATCAGTAAGAATTGCGTCAATGCTTTCGAAGATAAACTCAAAATATAAATCTATTCAGTCTTGCGAACTATTGCGACAACAGAATAAATTTCATCTAAAATAGCTTTTTTAAAATTAAAATTATGTTCCAAACGCCTGTCAAGTCCGGAACACAGATTCAAATATGATTAGAATCACTGAATATAAATCCAT
>JAQFZT010002720.1:0-10871 GCA_034696325.1 Camisiidae sp. | reverse complement strand
TTTTTAATTGAATAAAATTTGCAGATAAAAAGAAAATCAACTATTTTTTAAGTGAAAATTTTCTTTTGATTATTTACAGATTTTCCTCATTAATATTTCTCAGTCTCAAAGTAAGGAAAATAAAAATGCTGACAAACAAAATGCTTATGAACACAACGATAATAAGTAATGTGAAAAGTATGGCCACTGTATTACTATTGAATTTTCTCTTCTCTATTGCAATCGTTATCTTTTTGTCTGCTTCTGGAGACTGATCGGGAGCGCCTGTAGTCGCTGCAAAACTTGAACAACCAATCATTTGATTAATACTATCTCTTCTTATTGTTGTCAATGTATCATAAACTTTATCTTTAGACGATTTGACTCTTTTTAAGTAATAATATTTTCCCGAGAACTCAATGATATCGAAGGTGTAATCGGAACCACTTTTTATATAGTCAGAAATGGTTAGAGTGGCGTCAACTCCTCTACTCTCTATTTGATGACATTTACCACTACTTTCTTCGTGATGCCAATTGTTTTGAGTGAAGTTCTGATAGTGAACCGGTTCACCAATCATGATATGCCTCTTAAACATGATTTCAGTGCTCTTCGGTTTGGTTTCTTATGAAGAAATATAATTTAGTTTTTCAAATAATTTTTTCAAATAATTTTATTGCAATAAAATGACTGATAATTGATTAATACCTTTAAAATATGCGAATAAACGTGTTGGAAGACTGTCTTCGTTAAAAGGAAAAGATAGAATCGCTTTCATGTTTGCGTCGATATGGTTTTGGGGAAACTTATCAAACAATGACTTCAGATTAAGCGGATCTTCATTTGGCTTATATTTATACGGATCAATTGGTACATCAACGACTGACCTTACCTTTGACACCTCGTGATCGAATTCAATTGCGTAAGAAGTGAAGATATGGGCCTCTTCTTGCTATAAGATATACAGTATATTAAGACATTAATACGAGTTTTAATGCATAATCAGTTATAATTTGAATAAAGCCATACTTTTCCGATAGCAGTTCCAAATATCCGTTTAGTTTTATTTGGATATATCATAGGGAAAAATGTTGTCATGTTCTCGAGTTTTTTGTAATTTCCGAACCAATTTTGCCATTTATTGATGGATTCAAAAGTGAATTTATTGCCCGAAAATGTTAAATTTTTGATGCGTAAAACGCCATTCTTACAAGTCAACAGAACTGTGTACTCATTCAGTCGAAATGCTTTCGAAACAATAAGATCTCCTTTCATTTCAGCGCAAATCTTCACTTCTGAACCAATTTTTACAATTAATACTAAAAAGATTGAAATTCGCAAAAAACTACTCATTTTATAAGCAGTTTAACAGACACTTCATTATTAAATATACAGTTAATTCTCAGTTTAAATTCCAAGTCAGGCCTCAAGTGGACATTAGAACGAAACGCAACAATACTTTCATTAGTTATTGTTTAAGATTAGAATAAACTTCAATTCTAACCATTATTTTAACACTTTCTTTATTCCATTGATTAGTGTTTTATTAATTGAAAGCAAACATAAATAGGATTCAAATCCAATTGATGTTCAATTGATTCAAATATTAAGTTAGAATTCAAGTATTGAGTGATTCAACAATTATTGTTAACTTTTTATTCAGTGATTAATAATAAGTGAGAATAATGTGTGAATTGAGTGAATTATCATTACATTGACCACAAGTAATAAAATGTTTGAGTGATCTGTATGTGAGACAAGAGTTGACTGATTTGACAATAAGTTGTCTCAACGGAAAACTAATGGCTCATAAACTTGTGTTGAGTTCGGTTTCAAACTATTTTAGACAATTGTTTGTAAATAACAACACAAATAATAATTGTCTCATTGTATTCACCGATATCTCTATCGAAGACATGAAAACTATTGTCGACTGTATTTATTTTGGGAAACAATTGGTTTCAATAAATCGTTACCAAAATTTTGTCAAAATTACGGAAACACTTCAAATCAATTTGATTTCCACACAAAACAATCCTAACAAAAGTGGTCTAATCTTAATAGCGAAAGGAGTAATAGTGCGGACACAACTCCCAAACCTCTTCAAAACTGGATTCGAGTGTGTGGTCAAAAAGACTTTCAAAATGGTTTCACTTTTAATGGAATGGAAAATCACATCAGATTTGACACTGAATTGAATGGTATTTAAAACTCATACTAATAATCATTAGTTTATATCAACTTATTATGAAAATTAATTATTTTTTCATTTTATACTCAAGAGTACTATTTTATGTTCGAATGGACACAAACACCACTCCATTCGACGTCTAATCAAAGCAGAGATAAGATTACAATTGGAACCAATGGTTCGAAAGGATGTCAGAGAAAACGATGGGATCCGAGACGAAAAACCGTTACATTAGTTGAGAACACAGACATCACTGGAATAGCAGTACAAGAATTGGTGGGAGAATCGAATCAATCGATTAAAGATGTTTTGGGAGAAATGTCTGCCAATTATTCTAATATTCCGGAATCGATGCAAACCATCGGTGAGTTGTCGGATCTGACGGACAATTGTTTGAATGCAAACCATATTTCCGTCAAGACTTCGATTGCAAGCAGTTATGAAAAGACCATCGAATCTGTGGTGAATTCGGGATATATTTGTTGTGTTGAAAAAGAACCGATCAATGAGTTGAGAGAGTGTTTGGTTTGTGAGAAAATGCTCGCAAATGAGAAGCAACTCTTGATTGACTTGAAGAGAAAGCGCAGAAATGAAAAAGAGCTCTATAACTGCTCATACTGTGGACAGAGCTTGAAATGGGCCAAAAAGTTTGCTCAGCATTTAGTTTGGTGTAAAACCATTTTATAACTGATTACTCTTTGATTTATTTAAATTTTGAGTTGATTCGCTATTTTTGTTGTTATTTTATAAGCAATTGTATAACTGATTGTATAAACTGTGAATTGATTTAAACTTATTTTTGATTTAAATTTTTGATATCGTATTTTTTCATGTATTCTAAGGCCAATTTTGGAGGTAAATGAAAACCTGGTCAAGCAAATTAACACTACTTTTAACTGATTAAAAAGTTATAAACTTCTGCATTTGAATGTACTCCAGAAAAATCCATCACTCAGGAAGAGATAAGGATTTATAAGGGTTTGACAACTCATAACCACTACTCAATGCTAATAATGATTACTACTATTGAATGCTATTACTGATTAAAATTTGAATTTGTATTTTTCCCCTCATGTTTGATCTTGATTTATGATTTGATCTGAAGGTATCTCTGTATAACTTTCCTGGAGTTGCTGTATAATGAGATGTTTGTAAAAAATAGCAAAGCTATCATTGGTTCGTCTTTTATATAGAGTTACAGTAATACAAACTTACAGTTAGTATCGATGGTCTGTCTATTCATAGTATACATGCATTTGTTATCAAACTTATATTTAACTCTTTCTATTATTTAATTTGTTTAACATCTATTCGATAGCTTATAAATGTTTTATAATTATATCTTTAATTAATATTAAGTTTAAATAATTTAATCTTTTATTTTGTTTGAGTAAATGCTTAAATGAAGTGTTATATAAAGAGACGCATTATATATTGAAGACATTACATAACAGACAGTCATAACAGACATACAATACAACGGTTGCATCACTTCATGTAATTCTTACTTTGCGTAAGAAAGAGGTGTAAATCAGAGTCAATTTTAGTCTCAATAATATTGTCAAGTAATTGTCACTTATTTTCAAATATTTGCTGAATATAAAAATTTAAACAAAATATCTTTTCAATAAATTGGATAATCAATCAAATGTTTGATTAATTTGAAGGTAAAGTAATTTCAAATTTATTATGAAAGGGTTTTGTGCTTATTATTCATGAAATATTTTCAAAAAAAGTTATGAATTTTTTTCTTTTAATTTTTAATCCATATGTCAAACAATTTATGAAACTATAATTTATATTTTAATTATTGGTATTAAAGAGATATGAAGTGTAAAACCTTAAATTACAGTCTATAATCACTAGTGTTCTCCAAGGCTCGAGCTTTTGAGGCTCAGTGGTGAGCCTAAGCCTTACACCCTTGAGCCTGACTTTGTATTAAATTTACAAAATTATGTGGAAAATTCAATTTAATACAAAAATTAGATCAAAATATTTAAGCATAAACCGAGCACAGCCTTTAATGCTTAAATACAACCTATTGATAGAGTTTTTCATGAAGTTATCGTAAAATAGTTATTATAAAAATTGAAACTTTCAAATCTTTTACAGTTTTCCTGCATAATGGGCTCAAACAGTCTGAAATGCGAGCCTGAAAGAACACCCGAGCCTTGAGCTCAGCCTCCGAGCCTGAGAACACTGATTTACTACAGTATATAATAAAAAAAATTGTTTGTATTTTTAATATAAAGAAATGAATAGAAGAGATCAAAGTAATAAAAATGGAGAGTCTTCTAAAGAATCAGCTCATCAAAGAAGAGGTGCAACTGGAAGAGTGACCGCTAATTGTGAATCAGATAAACATTTATATAAAAACTATAACAAAAGAGATGAACGAACAAATCATAAGAATAGCCATCGAAGCAATAGAAACAATGGTCAGAGAAGTGCAAATCAGTTTAGAAGTAATCTTATGAATGGCTTTATTAACATTATTTTATAAAATTTCTTATTTTTTGAGGCCATAATCAAAGATTTGATGGTTTTACAAAACATATGGCTTATAATCGTTTGCTTGAATTGATTGATAAAAATTCAAAGATTCCAAACGATCTACTGATGAGTCTTCAGTGCGATAACAGTTTCTTGAATTTGATGGCAGATAATGAAAGATTGAAAGGAAGGTTCGGTGACTATGAGTTCATTTGTCACGTATTCAGAGCTTTAGCAATAATTATTAAATCAGATCGTGATCTTTTGATACCATATTTGGCTAAAATAAATGAGAAAGAATTTGAATCACCGATTATGAGATATTTAGTCAGTTTCACTGCTTTTCTCACTAAAGACAAAGACTTACATTTGAAGGCATTCGACAATTTGGTCCGATTTCTTCGTGGATTTCAATTAATTCTACCGAAAGCTTCGAGAATAAAAGTTTCTTTAATTTCTCCCCATTTGAGTCAAGTTGTGATGACTTGTAATAAGAAAAATGATGTTATTCTTCAACAAACAGTTTTATTAGTAGAAGAGATCAAATTTGATGTCGAAAAAGCTTCAGAAAACTTGGAAATAGAAGACATGAAAGAAGCTAAAGAAGAACTTTTGCATTCACTCATAAAACCTCCGAATGACTTCAGAAGTATTGGAATTTGTCCAACAATTGAAGACATACATCTGACCGGAATACCATTTCTGCGTTCAAACATTGTTAAAGGAAAGTATGTTGAAGTTGAGCACTATCTCGATGTACAGTTTCGATTACTTCGAGAAGATTTTGTGCGTCCGCTCAGAGAAGGTATCGCAGAATATCTCAATGCATTGAAGAGCAATAAACATATGAGAAAATTGAAAAATATCAGACTTTATACCGGTGTTCACATTGGACTCAGCTCTGCAATCAATGATGGCTTAATATATGAGGCAACCTTTGACACGACTAACTTCAAAAACCTTCGTTGGAATGTAATTATATTTTGTAATCTTCATTTGGTTTTACCATTTTATCATTTTATTTCTATTCAACTCATAATATTTTCCATTTTAGTTCAGTAAACGTTTAATTTACGGTTCAATGTTATGCTTGTCTTCCAATAATTTTGAGACATTTTGTTTCGCAACAGTTGCCGGAAAACGAGATCCCGATCTATTAGCAAAAGGAAAATTCAAACTTCAATTTGAAACGCAATCATTGACTGAAGAATTCATTAAAATAACTCCATTGACAACACTAACTATTATTGAATCAGAAGCTTATTTTGAAGCCTATCGTCACAACTTATTAGCTCTTCAAAGATTCACGAAAGAAGAATTTCCACTTCAAGACTATATAATCAATGTCTCGAGTGATGTGGAAAATTTACCGCATTTGAGTTCATCAACAAATTATGATTTGTCTGATTTAGCGGTGCCTTTAATTAAGATGAGTTCAGATGAATTGAATGCTTTAAGTGATTCATTAGACGCTCGATATGCAGACGACACCGAAATATCTTTAACGAATGCTCTGGAAAGCGAAGGCAATATCGATCACATGAAACGCAATAGACTTAAATGTGTTAATATTTTGAATGATATGTTATGGCCCGACAATAAAGTTTGTGATTTAGATGAATCACAATATCATGCCTTCAAAACTGCATTAACAAAGCAAATGGTTGTAATTCAAGGCCCGCCCGGGACTGGAAAAACTTATGTCGGGTTAAGAATAGTTCAGACTTTACTCCGAAATCAACAATTTTGGAATAATTATGAAGAAACACGACTACATCCCAGTCCTATTTTAATAGTCTGTTATACTAACCATGCATTGGATCAGTTCTTGGAAGGTATGGTTCCTTTTGTCAAAAGGAGTGGTGGAATGGTTCGCATCGGTGGACGATCTCAAAGTGATTTACTTCAAAAGTATTCACTATTGAATGTCAAACGACAAATGCAATTGAGTCGTAAAGTTCCCGAACATGTGTTCCGCTCATTATCTAATTGTAAGAGAGAATTGGAATTAATTCAAAGAAAATTATCTTCAGCTCAAACAGAAATTCAAAAATGCACTGAAAAACTATTAGATTATGATTTAAGACTTGCGATCGAAAGGCTTAATACTAATGATAACATGAACCGAGTTTTACATGTATTGAAACAACTCGAGGCTTATGACGAAAGCTTTGATTTAGCATTGTTTCGATGGCTAACTGTCGATGTACAAGAAGTTAATCCTGAAGAAACTGACGAATCAGATGAAAACGAGTCGAATGTTAATAGTGAACTGATTGATGATTTTGATGCAAATGAATTGAATGGAGAGATTGAAATCGATGACCAAGAACTACAAGATATTTTGAATTCTCGTATTTTCGAAGATGAAGAACAGAGCGATGAGGGATCACCTATTAATCAAATCGTGAGAGACAGTCAAAACAATGCATTATTTGTTGAAAATGAGAAATTTATTCATAAAGGATTGACTAAATCAAAGAGAAACAGAATTCAAAAACAAATTCAATATAATTTAAATTTAAACGATTTGATGAGTGAAAGGGAAGCGCTTTTAATACATGATATTAAACAACTATCAACTGAAGATCGTTGGCGTCTATATAGATATTGGAAACAACTTTATTGTCATGAAAAGGAAACTGAAATCGAAGGTTTAAATAAAGAATATTTAGATTATGTCAAACAATACAATAGACTTCGTGTTGAAGAAGATTTGTGTGCTATAAGAGGTTGTGAAATAATTGGTGTCACCACTACTGGAGCTGCAAAATACAGAACAATCATTGAACAAATCGATCCATTTATAGTTGTAGTCGAAGAAGCGGCTGAAGTGCTTGAAAGTCATGTCGTGACTTCGCTCACAAAAAGCACTAAACATTTAATACTAATCGGTGATCACCAACAGCTCAAACCTAGTCCTACGGTTTATGAATTGGCGAAAAGATATAATCTTGAAGTTTCACTGTTTGAAAGAATGATTAAAAATGGTTTACCATATCATCAATTGAAAGTTCAACACCGAATGAGACCTTGTATTTCATCATTATTAGTGCCCCATATCTATAAAGAGCTCAGAGATCACGAATCTGTTCAACATTATGAGGACATTAAAGGTATTATATTTTATTTGATTATTTCATCTTAAATAGTATTTAATTATTTTTAGGCATTTCTAAAAACATGTTTTTCGTAAATCACTCTGAAATCGAGGCCTCACTCAATGATACCAAAAGTAAACTCAACAAATATGAGGCAGAATTTATAGTCCGTTTGTGCAGATATATTGTTCTTCAACAATACAAAGCCTCACAAATAACAATACTAACCATGTATTCGGCACAACTGTTTCAAGTGAAGCAACTCTTGAGAGCGGATACTGTCTTGAATGGAATTCGCGCCACAGTTCTAGACAACTATCAGGGAGAAGAATGTGATATAATCTTATTGTCTTTCGTCAGAAGTAATATTGAAGGAGAAATTGGTTTTCTCAAAGTGTCAAATCGAGTGAATGTCGCGCTTTCTAGAGCTCGAATGGGAATGTATTGCATCGGAAATTTCGATTGTCTTTCAGAACAAAGCGATTTATGGAAAAACATTAGACAAGATTTAATTGAAGAGAAGGCAATCGGAACTGGTTTAGAGTTAATCTGTCAAAACCACAATAAGAGGACACTCGTTTCCAAAGCATCAGATTTCAGTCAAGTTCCTGAAGGCGGGTGTACTCAGCCATGCAGTTATAGACTCGATTGCGGTCACGTCTGTCCACGAAGTTGTCATATTTATGATATGGAACACAAGACAGTCAATTGCAACAAAAAGTGTGATAAAATTGTTTGCCATTTGAAACATCGATGTCCTAATAGATGTCATGATCCAAATGTTTGTCAACCCTGTGATGTTCGAGTCTACAAAACAAGGTCTTCTTGTGGTCATGAACTTAAAGTCAAGTGTTCGAGCGATCCAAATGATGCTTTTTGTCACCATAAATGCGAAAAAGTTTTAATATGTGGCCATAAATGCACTCAAGTTTGTGGCGTTATTTGTTCATCAATAAGATGCAAAACAATGGTTACTATCGATACTATTTGTGGTCATAAAATGCAAATCGAGTGCTCGAAACGTTTGGATTTGGATTTTCAATTGAAATATTGTGATAAAGAATGTGGTGTTGTTCTAGAATGTGGTCATATATGTGAAGGAAGTTGTGGTGATTGTCAGCAAAAACGGTTCCATCGAATTTGTCGAATGAAATGCGAGCGAACACTTATTTGTGGCCACGTTTGTAGAGCCCCGTGTGGTCTCAATTGTCCGCCCTGTGACCGAAAATGTGATAATGCCTGCCTTCATAGTAAATGCAATAGAAAATGTGGCGTTCCGTGTCCTCCGTGTCAAGAGCCCTGTCTCTGGAAATGTATTCATAAGTCATGCAAACGTTTATGTAATGAAACTTGTGATAGAGATATATGTTTAGAGTCATGCCCTAAAATGCTTAAATGCGAACATCAATGTATTGGCATATGTGGTGAGCCGTGTCCTAAAAAATGCAGAGTATGTCATAAGAATGAAGTACAGGAATTGTTTTTCGGTGATGAAGACGAACCTGATTCTAGATTTATAGAACTTCAAGATTGCGGTCATGTCATCGAACTTAATGGTCTCATAAAATGGTTGACGCAATCAAATGATGAGTCGGTTATTCCCAATCAAACGGTTGAAATTCAAATGAAGAGTTGTCCGAAATGCAAAACTATTATTCGTAAATCAAAACTTTTCAACTCTTCTATTCAACAATCATTAAGAGATGTTGAGTTAATTAAACGAAAACATTACGGAATAATTGAGGAAAATAAAAAAAATGCTTCGCAACTCATCGTTGAAATAAAGAATTATTATCTCCAAATAGGAGGCGATCACTTCTCAAAGTCATCGAAGTTATCAAATCACAGAATAGCTCTTTTGCCTAAAAATCGATTAATCGTGTCAACTGTTCGATCAAAGATTCAAAATTTGATTTCTGATTGTTCTCGAAAATATATTTCTAAAGCAGACTTAATGTTATTGAAAAATAAGTTTGAAATCATAAAGAAAATCGTTGACATCAAAGACCAGTTATGGAATGCAAAGAATAGATTGAAATTGAATAGAGATTTTGTTGCAATTTTCAAAATCATTGATGCGGTCGATATGAGAGTGAATAAATTTCTGGACTTTATTCATAAGTCATTTGTTAATAATAATCAACAAATAAATGACTCTCAAAAAGAGATGAGTTGCTATTCGTTAATTAGTGAAACATTGAAAGAATTGAATGATAGAAACTTTAACGAAGAGGGAAGAAAACTATTGGTTAACGCTTTTGAGGGAATATGTAATTTCGGACCATTTACTGATTGCATCAAAACTCAATTCAAAGCATTAGCTGACAAAGCGATTAAACTTCAGGGAGGATTAGGTTTAAGTCCTCAAGAGAAAGAAATGGTTATGAAGGCTATGGACTTCAATAAAGGTCACTGGTTTAAGTGCCCCAACGATCATATCTATTGTATTGGAGAGTGTGGTGGAGCCACACAAACAAGTGTTTGTCCAGAATGTAAGGCACCGATCGGTGGCTCTAGTCATCGATTACTTTCGTCTAATAGAGTCGCCACTGAAATGGATGGCGCGACACAACCGGCATTCGGACCAGATGTTCCTTTCAATCCTTTACAATTCCAATAATTATTATGAAATTTTTCAATCATATATTAAATTAATCCTATTTTTTTGTTAACGAAAACTCATTCAATAAGACAATGACATGAAAATAGCTAATATTTTTATATAATCTTAATATTGCATAAAAATTTTCATTCAAATCAAGTTGAAATATGTTTCAAATTATCAATCAATAGAATATTATAAGTTGGGATTTCAATTTCTTATTGTTATGTAAATTAACTTCAATTTCTTTGTGTATGAAAACTAATCAAATCAGAGATCGAGTGCATTATTATCGTAAAATTGGCGTAAAGTTATAAAAAGTTTATTTTATGAGTTTCTAAACTTCATATTTGTTTTTATAAAACTTTAAATCACTTGATTGTCACTACAAATCAATTTGAATTATTTGAAGTATTATTTAATCCTAAGCTTTTAAACATTGACTCATTTTGTTCTTATTAATAAAATTCAAAAATATAAAGTCAAACGAAAACATACAATGAAA
>JAQFZT010002719.1:0-10875 GCA_034696325.1 Camisiidae sp. | reverse complement strand
CTATATATGAAAACTTAACTTAATATTTAAAAAACTGCTAATTTCCTAATTCTATAATTGTATGGAAACGCCTGAAGGCAAACCATATTTTCTCAACTATTGAGAAGAACAAAACCTTTCCTTTCATAGAGTCTTCCAATTATTAAACGCTTAGAAATTGAATATTAAAGTTATGACAAACGTAAAGCTTAAGAAAACTTAGAAAAATTGTAATTATAGTTAATTAAAAGAAAAGGAAATTGAAAGAAATTGGCTTAAAGAAAATATTTAATGGCATAATAGAAATTGATTAAATGAGAAAAATGAGAAATTTGAATAACATATACAAGAAGTTGCATTTATTTCTCAAGTATAAGCACAAAAATAATCATCGAAATAACAAATTATTAATCACAGTCTAAATAAATAATGAAATTTAATCTCCAATTGATTGATATAATAAATAATTGAGAATATATAACAACACGAATGCAATAAAACGCTAAATAATAAATAAGTTATAAATGAATGAATACATCTGTGAGAAATATTGTTAACAAACTAGGGTTGTCATCGATCAAAGTTTGATTATTATTGCCATTTGATCGATAAAAACAATGAAAAACCATCAAATAAAGTTCGTAAAATACAAATAGTTCACATGAATTGCAATTTATTGATCAGTTAATTGATTCCAATTATTATTCTCATATTCTAGTGGACAGAACTAGTCTATAGAACCCTATAATATATTCAAACTCGGATTTCCTAGAAATCATAGTCACACGCTCTCTATCAATATTAGGACACTCACTAACATCACTTCCATCTCAAAACTCAAATTTTCAATGAGTTTTCATTTCTGGTTCATTGCCTTTGGTTTAAATCAAATCATTTTAAACCTTTGATTTGTGAAATTAAAATTTCAAATTTTATTCAATTTCTATTTAAAAACAAAATTATATGGAGATAACTATTTGGTGAGCATAATGAGCGAGTGTTGAATTGAGCTGTTTTTTATCTTTTGAAACAGAAACTATGAAACAGTGCTTTAATTAAGGAAAAAACTAACATTAGTTCGTTATATGAATACTTATTCTTTACTATGAAATTAATATATTCTGGGTTTGATCTTTTGATTAAAGGCAGTGTTATTTGAGTCTCACTTTGAACTGAACGCTTTTCCTTGAATATATTGAATAATTTTGTCTCTATTGATCTCAAACTATATATCAAACAATTCTTTAATCAACAAAAATAGCTTTCAACATAAGATAACATATATGTAATGTTTATTAAACCAATGCAGGGATTAAGACATTGTTTTCATAATAATTATATTAAATTACTTATAAAAAACTATCACTTTTTCATAATTAAAAGTGCATTAAATATAAGATCAATTGACATCAAATTCAATTAAATCAACATTTCTTTGAATAAATTTGAAAAACATATAATAAGTTGAGATAATATTGAGAATAGGGAAACATTTTTGATAAATTTTCGATTCATTTTTGTAAATAGCTTTGGATTTGAATAATATTTGTTTGAATACAATATAGTAGAAAAACAAAATCTAATTGAATGACTGGTGGTCTCAAATAAAATGCTTTTGAATAATGATGTGAAGGTTAGAAACTTAATAATATGACAAAAATAATAATCAATTTTTGATAGTCAAATGCAAATCATTCTTTCAGTCGAAACAATTTATACATAATTGTATTGAGATTTTCAGAGGTTTCATATTTTTCAGAGAATAATAAATAATATTCGCGTGAATTATAGATCGCGTTCATAACGATAATTAAATGTATGAACACTTCTCGGAAAGTGTATTACATTATTATAATTGTGAAAGTATTTTACGGAAATAAATGTGTATTTAATTTGCATGCATTTAATCAACTGATTGTTAATTCAAATATTGCTCTAAACGAATAAATTTTGAAAATAAATCGGATAACTATTTGAATAAATTTTAGAAAAGTAATGAAAATCAAATTCAAAACAATTATGTAAATGAGTTGAAAACTGAGTCAAATCAAATCTGACACTTGAAACTTGAGTTCATTTATCAGATGAAAAATAGTTGAAATAAATTCAAAATTACATAAAATATTCATTTGAGTGAAAAGATTTAGAAATTGAGAAACAATGAACTGAAAGAGCG
Source organism: Camisiidae sp. (assembly GCA_034696325.1). Lineage (NCBI taxonomy): Eukaryota > Metazoa > Arthropoda > Arachnida > Sarcoptiformes > Camisiidae > Camisiidae sp. Next base: position 8,720 of record JAQFZT010002719.1, on the reverse strand, counting down.
GAAGAAAATTGAAAGCAATAAAAAGATTGCGAAACATTGAAAAGAGATCTGAAGACATACCACGAACAGGAACAACAACAACACCAACAGAAACAGCAGGACTTGTTTGCGTTGGCGTTAGTGTTGCGTTCATTTGTGACCGAAGTCTGTGATTGTTGTTGCGTTAGACTATGATCTTCTTGTTGAGCATCACTTCCAGTAATTACAGATGAGGTTTCGATTTGGACTTCAATCTTGTCTCCGGTCATCATTTGAGACAGAATTTGAATAACAAATGATTGCCTAATATTTGATACTTTTGTTAGCAGTGATTGGATTGACTTATTATTAAATTATTATTTTAATCGATGGTTCTGTTGTCTGACTTGTTTAACGACATAAACATTGACTAATTGTTTAAAATAATTGACTAATAGTTGCAAAACATTGACTAGAATTTGATTAAACATCACATAAATTAGACTCAAATTAATATTATTATAAATATGAGACTCATTATAATCATTACAATTGCATTTCGACTCATTTACAACATATTTCTCACAAACTATTATTGCACTCTTTGTCAACACTAAAAACATTTTTTATAGTATTTGTAAATTACAATTGCAGTCAAACAAATGTAATAATATTGATATCCAATGACTGCCATTTTTTATCATCGCTGAAACCAGCGCCACATCAATGAAGCGCTAAAACGTATATATCATTGCTTTTTATAATGCACTCAATACTCCACTCAATGGAGTCAACTCTCTATTCAAGTTATTCATCAACTTTTACCAAATCCACTAAAAATCAAAGATAACACATTTTTAACAAAAAAACAAATCACTTTTCGCAAACTTAATCATTAGATTCACTTGATTTAAATTTATTTACTTAATCATTTCAGCAATCATTTTCCAAAATATTAAACATAAGTATAAGGAAAAAGTTTTATTTCAACTTATGCTCCCTTTTTGCCAAAAACATTAAAGGCTTCGCGCAGTTCTGTTATCAGTATAAACAAACTCTTGAGAAATAATTACGTTTTTAAGTACAATTTTTTCGTCGCTATTTTCAAAATATAATATTCACTAAATCTCTAAAAATCTGTGCATTTGTTTGAATTCGGGGTTTAAAACAAATAATAATTGATTGAATGCTGCTTTGAATAGTGTATAAAAACTTGATTACATTAATTATTTCAAAAAGTAAAGCAAACGATTGACTCATTCATGACATCATTTATGAATGAAGTTTACGTATGAATGAATGGGAAAAAACCTTTTAATTTTTATTAATAGTATTTTGTAAATAATAAATAAATGACCCAAATGTTGAAATCTATCTAAACATAATTTTTATTGCATTAAAATTATTAATATTTTCATTAATGTAATTGACATTCGTTTAAATAAAGTGTTTTTATATAAGTTTTGTTTTTGAAATTGACGACAAAACATATGAAATATTGATATAAACTTTGAATAATGTGTTGAATGACTGAAAAATATACTCAAATTTACTGATATTTAGATAGCATTCAAGAGCAATGAATTCAAATCGCGATAACTTTAATAATAATTTTAATACAAATAATATCAATAGTAATAATGGAAATATAGGGATGCCTTCAATGAGTGGATCAGCTGTTGCGCCACCACTTCCTCCGCGTCCGAACCAATTGTCATATAATAATAATAACCGTTTCGGCAATTATGGAACAAATGGTAACGGGTTTGGGACCCAATTCGGCAATTATCCTTCAATGTATTCATGCAATCCATTCAATAGTTTCGGTTCTTATGGTAGTTATGGTTTAAATCGTTTTAACAATTTTGGGAATAATAGTAATTATTATGGGGTTAATTCACAAGAAAACGATTTCGTTCGCGTCGCAGAGGACAGTTCTCGTCAAGCATTTCAATCAATTGAATCAATAGTACAGGCATTCGGTTCGGTTTCGATGATGTTGGAGTCCACCTATTTTGCAGTTCACAGCTCTTTTCGGGCTGTCATAGGAGTTGCCGATCATTTCTCGCGTCTTCGCCAACATTTGGCACAAATCCTTTCAACGCTTGCACTCATCAGAACTTTCAAATGGATTATAAGACGTTTACTTCATTTAATAGGAATTCGTAGAGATTATGGTCTGAATGAGAGAGAAGAGAGTGCGTGGACTCACGCCTCCACTTCCAATCCTATTGTATCACATCTGACACCCGACGGAACTTTTGACTCATTGAAAGGTGACGACCCGTCAGAGCTCTTCACACGCGGACGCTCTTCGTGGCCAATAATTATATTTTTCGCGGTCATTTTTGGCGCCCCGTGGCTTATATGGAGGCTATTGTCTACTATTACTGGAAATCATAAAACCGGTAAACCATTTAAGGAATCTTTATATTTCATTTCATACGATTCAGTCATTTATTTATTCAATTTTAACAATATTTGTTGAGTTTTACGTTCTCTTCAAAATCCATTCATAATAAATTCATCAAATTTTCTTCAATTCTCTTATAGTTTCTGATAAATGGATGAGTGGTGAAGACGAACACTATGAAGCGGTAGCTCTTTATGACTTCCAAACTGATAGTCCGCGAGAACTTGCTTTCACTGTTGGCCAACGCATTATTGTTGCCCCGCGTGGTATGTCTTATCATTAGTATTAGAGCTTTACCTACTATTAAAATTAGAGCCTTCCGTATAATGACAATAATAATATTTTTCATTCATAACACGTTGAATACTTGAATTACAAAAGTTTGAAATAGGAATTGCTTAATATTTTGTATGAAAATTGAAAATTAGTAAAGTATTAAAAAGGTTCACAGATTCATCGTATAAGAACAGATCACACGTTCAATAATATCAATAGTAATAACGGAAAGATAGCAAATAAATTTGTGCTCATCTTCAACAATAGTTTAGTCAAAATTAGTTATCAAAGAGCTTTGTTTCCTTTGGCTCAATGCAAAAGAGAGGGCGAAATTTGAATGCTTTCATTTGTGAGAATATTATTGTAAAAAATGAGTAAATATTACACATAATTGAATTGAGTATTAAATTATTAGTAAAATGATTAACAATACTCTTGTAATAAATAGTGACTTTTGTTTAATAGATTTTCAGCCAAGAGTGAGAGGATGGCTTCTTTCTTCTATTGATGGTAAAAAAGTAGGACTCATACCAGCAAATTATGTTCGCATTCTTGGGTGTCGTAATCCTAAAAAATAATACAGTATTTCATCGTATAATAAAGATTAATATATTGTGTATAAATAGCTTTTTTATCGTGTAGTTTCAAATCTTGTTGAAAATTCAATTTTTTAAGAAACAAATTTAATTAGTTTCTTATTAATTAAAATATTTTATTTAAACTTTTTTATTCAATTAAAAATTGTTGACTCATTAAATGGCGCTTCAAATAAATTACAAAAAAATTCAAATTAATTTTCTAATTTTAGACTTCAAAAGTGTTGTAAAGGGTTTAGTTTTTTCTATAAAGCTTTTAAATGCCTGAAAAAGTCCATTAAATTTCAGGTTTTAAGTCTATATCAGTTATACTTTAAAGTCAAATTAATCAACTGTTTTTGTATGCTTTCATCGAGAATTCAAACTACTTTTATCTTGAATTCTTTAATTATACTGAAATTAGCGTTTTTTATTATACAAATTCCGAAATATTCTATATAGAAATTGTTTACTTACTGTATGTGTTGAATTTGACTCTTCCAGTGAAAAGTAATCATATTTTACAGATAATTTTTATTCTAAGCTCAGTATTATATTATATTGAAAGTTAATTTGCTTTAAAGATACATCAAATTCATCAAATACTTAATAAAAATAAGCCTTTTTGAGCAGTTTTGATTCAATTTGAGTCAAATATGCGAAACAAGGTTAAAGTATAGGTCTAAATAGTGAAACAAATTGATTTTAAGTTCTCAACTCAAGTAATAAATGTTGGATTTCAAACTCTTCTCTTCTGATGATGTTTAGAAGAAGTCCAGAGTCTCGACATTGTTGGAAATTCAAAATTTTGGAAAATGTGAAATATGTACTGATAATCAAATAACAAGTTAAATCAGCTCATAATTAGTGTTCGCCGGGCTCAGCGGCTCAGCTCAAAGCTTGCCACCGAGCCTGAAAAGCTCGAGCCTTAGCGAACACTTCTCATAATAATAGTCCGAAATTTTCTAATTTTGATTAATGTTCCGAAAAGTGCTACTTATTCCGAATTATTTCCGAAATTTTTAGAAAGTGTTAGATTTTGATTGAAAAAAATGCGAAGTTTTTGATGTAATTTTTTGGAAAAATGTTGTTTAAGGAATACAAAATATATTTGCATAAATGGCCTCAATTCATCTTTTCAGTACTAAGAGGAATATTATGAATATTTTAACTTAATATTGAACTTTAACCTTAATATTAATATTAACTCAACACATTTTGTGTGCATGTTTAATGATCATTTGTTGACATTTATGTACATTATGTGCAAAGTTTCTATTGCATTGCATTCTACAGTATATTAATGTTAAGGTTAAAGTTCAATATTAAGTTAAAATACTCATTATATCATTCATAATATTGATTCTAACTCTAAATTCTATGATTATGAAGCTTTTCGTTTTCCATTTTAAGTAATTAACTTATTTTCGAAAACATATACAGATATAAAACGCGGTATAAAAGTTTGGTTCTTAAAAATCTTAATAGACATCTTAACATAAGTTATTTGACTCCATTACCCTTTCTCTGAACTTTTTAATTTCGAAAACTCTATTTAAGAACCAATGATTTGATTCTAATTGGATTACATTATCTTAATTTTTTTCAAGTCATGTTCTTTATAAACATTTCTCAAAGTTATTTTAAATAAATTTAGTTATTGTTATTTTTGTTTTCTAATTAAATCTGTATTGAGTAAATCATTCAATAAAGCTTCGAAAAGCGTCTGTAAAAAATAAATCAAGAAAAAGAAATTTGTTTTTCAGAAACATGAACTGCAAAGAGAAGGTGTAAGTATTTGAGCGAACCTTCAAGTTATGAAGTTATGGCTACTAATAAATAATATGCAAGTTTCTGAACCACTAAACTTTAAATCCTTTTATATCCCATAAGCAGTTAATCAAAATAACAGGTTCTTCTCTGCAAGTGTTCAATTTGAAGTGGTGTTCAATCTTTTAAAGAAAACTTTCGACACTTTTCCATTTAAATCTAGTCAGTCCTTCCGTTGTCGCATTCATTAAACCCGTCTCTCTCTCTCTCTCTCTCTCTCTCTCTCTCTCTCTCTTCGTGTTTTTTCATTTTAAACTTTGATTAACGTAGTTGTGATCATATTTCAAATTTAGCTTAAGGTCAAAGAAAATAAACGCTTTAAAAGCATGAAAGGTTTTTTTATTCACGCATATTTTTCCCCAATTAATACGAATTTCAAGAGTTTTCCACGACTTTCTTAAGCAATAAGTTGAAAATTTAGATAATTAATGAATGAAATCCATTTACCAGTGAAGGCAACGGGAAAGGAGAATAACAGAATTTCGAATTTTACTTTTACCGATCATTACACCCAATTGCTGTTACAGTCCATCCCGCTTATAGTGAATGGGTCGGTGCGACCGAAACCGTTCACTATAACTGGGATTCACTGTAAACGTTCTGAATTTCTATTGTATTTCGTAATATGTTCTGAAAGAATGGTTGACTATAAGCGGACTCACTATAACTCCGTTAGACTGTACACTCATTATTTATAATTTACTTGAATCTAATGGTGTTTTGTCGATAAATACAACAATATGATAGTTTGCTGCAAAAAATAAAAGTATTTGATGAAAAAGTCTGACTATTTAAGAGTAAATTGTTTTACTTGATTGAACAAGAAAATATCCTTAGGCTCTCAGTTGAGAGCATTAGTGATGCGCATTTATCATAAGCCAAGAAAGAGCCTCATTCATGAATAATAATAATATTCCTTCTTTATTCATTCTTTTTAAAAGTAAGCTTATCCAGTCTTGCCCTCGAGTCAAATAGCATACTATTATTTAATTGTTTCACTACCATCTCAAGTAAAATATATTACTCAATGAAATTATACAATTTCATCAAACAATTCTACTATCGTTTTTCAAAATATCATTTTAGATTCAAAATCATTTTCCATTTAAGTTTAGTAATTAATATCATATTAAATTTATTGTATGTATGAAGTGATACAGGTATTTGTTTAAAAATATTTTGAAAAATTTCGCTTTAGTTTTAAGAGATTATGTACTAAAATAACTAAAAAATAGCGAAATTTTTGAAAATATTTTTAAACAAATACCTGTATCACTTCATACATACAATAAATTTAATATGATATCAATTACTAAAAACTTAATTGAAAATTTGAAATTAAACGTAATAAATTGAATAGTTTTATAGATTATGGGAAAAAATGATAACTAAGAAAATGAATGATTTGCTGTTTTTTTAATCAAGTTATTCCAAAATCCCGAATGATTGATGTGCATATAACTTATTCACGTTAAAATTGCCTCAACTTATTATAAGTTTATAACATAAAGACTACAATTAGACAGAACTCAAGTTAGTCTTAATATCATATAAATTAAAGCACTTTTTTCTTATGCTTCAAAGATTTCATTTACATAAATAATTGGATGCAAATAGAATACCAAAATTTAATAAATTAACTTTGTTTTTATTGAAAATCAAGTATTTAATACTTTTGTGAATAACAAAACTTTTATAAAATAAATAATCTGTAGTTTTGTCTTTAAAATAATAGCAGATCAGGTACAGTCTCAATCAGTTTCACCAAATGTGAGCTTTAAAAGCTGCAAAATTTTATCATTTTTCTTTTAAGCTCATAATATTTGCGTACAATTGTGAACTTTGAATTATAAGAATTTAAGAATTGAGTGGTTAAACAATTGAAAAGGACATTAACTGCACCATTGATACAACCAGACTAGTGATTGATTCAATTTAGAAGAGTTCAGATTTATTTTACTAATCAAGAGTTGGCCTATACATTGAAAGCAATGAAAGTAACTTAATAGACATTCAATGAGTATCAGTATCTTAAATAAGGTGTAATTGTAGAAATGGCGTGAAATAACATCACTTAATACGAAGTTTAAGGGTCAAAAAGTATAAGAAGTCAAAATATTTCACAAAGAGAAACTGAGTTTTAGATTTAGAGTTTGAGATTTGGATTTATCGTATTTATGCCTTTAGTCTGTGTCCTTCTTTTTCTTTGATTTGATTTAAATGTGAGCCATCTTTTTGGTTGTAATAGTTTTTGCCACAACTCACACTTAATTATTATCATTTGGAATATATTTAAGCTAATTGTCACTAATGGATTAGGGACTACGGATGGTGAGAAAGCTAATGACAAACCATGGATACAGAGCATTTGCTGACACATTAACAATATTTATGCATATTATCAATACTTCTATGTATCCATACTTCTTCAGTGTCTATCACGTGTATGTATCTCTTCCTAGTGTTAAAGCTAAATCTTTAAGTAACTCTTGTCTTAAAAAACAGAATTTATTTTTAAAATTTATTCTATGAATCATTTTCATAAGTTTGTCATTCTATGTGATAAGTTTATGATTTTGAGAAATGAACAAATTATGGATTTCGTAATAATAAAAAAAATTGAATATTTGTGATTCGTTCTCAGATTTGAGTCGAATTGTTGCACGATGGCTACGATAGCTCAGTATGTGATGACTTAAGTTATATGAGAGTCATAAGTTTGCACAGAGCTCTCAGGGAATGTAGTTTTTCTAAATAAGGTTAGCTTAGACTAAAGTGGCCATTAAAACAACTTCAAATTATTCAGAGGTAATTAAGTGTCTCATATTGAATATGATTCAGACTATACTAATTTGTCATAACCGCTATCACACCATTATGTATTTATTTATATATATTAACCTCAAAGTAAAAAAGGTTACAAAAATTACTGATAATAATAGCCGAAGCTTTTCGGACAGTAATTAGACCTTCTTCAGGACTTTAAAACTAATTAAATCAAATTATATCTTATATAATCTCCAGTTGTTGAAAAATATAGTTTTATTTATATAGCTCTTGACCACTCTATTGTAATTATCAGATCATTCATGAAAATCAATTAGTGATAGCGAATCATTAATTAATGATAAACTTTTATTAATGATTCGCTATCACTAATACTAAACTTAATGATAAACTAATGATAAACTTTTTAAAGAATCCATTATTTATTAAACCAAACAAATAAATATTGAATTATATTTGATTCCACGTTATTAAAAGGATTATTTCGGAGATGTTTTTGCATAGCATATAAAATGCTATTTAGATTTTTAATAACTTCAGTTTCAAGTTACTTCAGTCATGTAAGACTTGCGCTGATTTTATTTTGCTTTTCATTGCAAAATAATTACTGATTTTAATTCACAAGTTTTTGGTTTGACTGAAAAGTCATTATTAAAAATAATAAGAAAATTAAGAAGAGATTAGTAAAAAAGAATAAAAGAATAATGTCATAATCCTTTTAATATGTTGACTTGACTTTGTTTTTTATTCTTTAAAGATCGATATTTTTCAGGAATATTTATTTCTGGGAAACTTAAACCTATGTTCCCAAAGAAAAGGTCTTAAATCTATGCCTCTTTATTACCAGTGAGGTATCTTTGAATATTTGGTTAATAATACAA
>JAQFZT010002718.1:0-10877 GCA_034696325.1 Camisiidae sp. | reverse complement strand
ATCTAATGAAGAGTTTAAGTAACTTTTATACCGAGGGATCATTTTTTCTCAATTCAATAGCCATTTTACTCTTAGCCGTCAATTCTGCCATAACATCTTTGCCTTTACTTTTGAAGAATTGTTTTATTCTAGCAGTAAAGAGCGCAACATTTCCGAACTCAGGCAAAGATACTGTAATAATAGAGACATTTTCATAATTTATTTCATTATAAGTTTCTGATTATTAGACTTACACGAGACTAATAAAAGCAATGATTGCATTTTATTACTGAAAATAATTCGTGAGGATTTCAATAACTCAGAATCTGTATCTTCTTGTGAATTGATATCAACTCCAAAAACACTGCGACCGGTGATATCCATTATTAATCCCTGATACATAGGAAGAATATTAAATGTCTCTTTACTGATGGATTTTTCTTTGAGTTTTGATATGAAAACATCGATTGCATCGTTCAAAGGAGGTGTCATTAATTTCATTTTTCTTGTGGTAAGACCTGGTGTTAGAATTGATCTCAATTGTTTCCATCTGTCTCCGGTTGCGTTTCCCACATGATATTGCATTGGATAAGCTTTTTTGGGGTCATCTTTTTTCTTGTTAATTGTGAATAATAGCTAAAAGAAATATAAATAAAATCAATACTTTTCATCATGAATTGAGAATTTTCTGTGAATTATTTACTCCGCGATCAATGAAGTTATGAAAATCTTTAACCATAACATGTTTAAGTAATTCCAGATCTGTCACTACAAGTATAGGTTTAAATCCAAGATAATATCCGAAAATCCTTCCGTATTTTTCTTTCCATTGGTTTATAGCCACGAGTGGATCCTTTAGTGAATCAATTAAATTGACTCTTTATTATCTATATAATAAAATCCTAACGTTTTTCACATAAATTTTTTTGTAAACACTACTCCTCTGGCTGTGGTCATCATAGAGAGGTCAGAGAGATCTTATTTTAATCAGTGTGACCTCAAGGTGTGCCGCAAGTTTTAATTATGTCAAAAAAGTGGCCACAACTCTTAATTTTAAAACTTTAAGCCACATTTTAGGTGACAATTTAGGCTATTTTAAAGCCACTTAACATAAACATGAAATGAGACCTTAACGTAAACAAATGTTTCGTATGTGAAATCAATTGATGAAAAGTTATTGAACAGTTCATTAAGAATCTTCTGAAGAATCAATTGTTTGATCTAAAAAAATAAATCAGGGCTTATGCCCTCTCCCTAGTAACAATCGGGTTCGGACCTGACTTAAAAAAGTCGGGCTTTTCAGGATCGGGCTGAAGAGCAAGAAAAGTCGGGCCGGTTCGGACCGGACATTTGGGCACTTTGTACACCTCTAATAACAATATGTAATTTTTAATAAGAACACTGAGATATTAAGAAAATCGATTGTGTCATTTGCAACTAATGCCCCTTTTATTCACTAATTGTCTGTAAAATTTGCTTTTGAATCCTTTCCTGGTTAAAGAATAATGTTTATAATCTAACATAACTATAACTATAACTATAACTAAACTGTTATCAAACAATTATTGTTTTGTATAAATAGACTTTTTATTTAACTTTATAATAGTTTTAGAATTCCAAAGAATAACTTTCAATGAACTCTATGGAAGAGCAAAAAACATAATGAAACTCCACTCCAGAATTGATATAATTTACGCAAAAATTTTAGTAAATCAATCATTTGTCAGAAAAGTTTAAAACTCATCGTAATGAAACTCGAGTCTATGATCAAATTTCTATGATTTACTTGGAAACAGTTCAAAGAACTCTATTTAATTGTTTGATTAATCAGATAATATAAAATTGATCATCAAATATTTCAGTCAATTTTTTGAACATCAAGGTTTTGAGCACTGAATAAATGATTACACGTTTATGTGTACTGTTGAAAATCAAGGATTCTTTGATTACTAACTCAATAAACAAGAATTTGTTATCAAAACTTCAATTTCATAACTCTAATTTCCTTTCGTAACTCAATCTTTTGAGAGCACTGACTCATAATTTGATTCTTACCTTAGTATAAATTTCCCATAAATTTCCGCAGAAAATATTAGGTTTGGGTCCTGGTATTGATAATTTTTGAAATACTTTGAGTTTTTCAGACCGTTTTTTAACCCATAAATATAGACCAATTATAATAATAGCAGTAATTATATTACAAATCATTATATGAAATACTACTGAGCTGTGGCATTGAATTTTGCTTTATTCCTAACACGTTATGCAAATAACTTCTCAAAAAATAATTAGTTTATACACTTTACATATGAATAACATAGGAATAATTTGATCGAAAACGCTCTTATACAACTTCTTTATCGTACTGTTATCTAAGGCCTATATTTAGTTTGTAACGAAAGTGATTATCAATTTTAATGATTAGCCGTAATCGTTGTTTGAAGAAAGATTTTTATACACCCACTATATATGACAAATTTTAATGCAATAACTTTTATAACTACCATTACTTAACAAAAATTGTTACATTGTTTGCACATATGTCCAAAAACACGCACAAAATAACTAAAGGTATTTTGAAATTTATTCAATATTTTCATAGACTAATTATTATAAGTTAGTACTTCAAACTACTTTAGAATCTTAATAAATATGGTTAAGCCATTTAATAACAAGATTATAATGAGTTTTTCATATAAAAGTTCATTTTATTGTACACTTCAATTAATGTTTAATTGATCTTCTATTATATTTCTTTCAATCACATGATTTATGAGTTATATATAATATAATTATTAGTAAATGTAATTCAAACTTGAGTTTATCGATATAGAGCTCACAATATTACTCATGCATTAATAATACTATACAATAGCTAGTAATTTGCAATACTCTAGATTTACAGAGTCATTGTTTAGCACTACCACCAGTGCCGTAGCTATCATAGAGGCCCTGAGGTTCGGTCCACCCAAATATTTAAGTTTAAAGAAAAATTTTAATAAAATCTTATCGTTTTTTCACTTTTTAAAGAGTTGAAACTTATTTCCTTATAATGACATTGAAGTTTAACTCTATAGCCATGAGTAAAATGTAATTATACTTTATTTTTTGATATACTCGGCCCACCCAAACAACACGACACTCACTATCACAGAAATGTAATTACAATTGTATCTGTACTACATTTATCTTCTTCTTTCACTTATCTTAAAAATTGCTGTTATATTTATTTATTTATAATAAAAAAGTAATTAGTTAATGGAGAAATGATTCAAATATTTAACTTAATTAAAACTACTTTTAACAACATTTATTTGTCTTCTAAGTTATCCTATAGTTCAACATTATTTCAGTAAAAATAAGTTTTAACCACATTATGAATATTCTAAATATTCTCACTTTTTTTACTCTGTTCTCATTTTTTATCGCAAGCCTTCACTTTCGATTGGGTGTACATTATTTAAGCTGAGAATCTAATCTTCAAATATTTTCATTATCATTCAGTGAAAATCTAAGATATGATTCGATGTCAATATAAATCTCTTGAGAAACAGTAATAATTGAGTTAAACTTTTGTTTTGAAAATTGATAGAAAATAAATGGATAATATGGATGTTATATCTATTATCCAATTAAAGATCATGTTAAATTATTATATACCATTGACTAAAATTTGATTTGATGGAAAATCTTTGAGATATGACCATAACTACAGTTGACTCTCGTTATAGTGAACACCCTAATGCACACCAAATTCGTTCACTATAACGAGCGTTTACTATAACCTGTGTTTTTAGCATTAGCTCTACGGAGAAGCCAACCAATAGAAGAATAAAAATGGTTCACTATATCCGACTTCACTATAACGAGAGTCAACTGTACCATACCATAACCACCATGGTTAATTGGTAAGTCAGATTATGGTCATAGCTCACAAATTTTCCACCAAATGAAAAGACACCAATCAAAATTTTAGTTCAATACTTCATACACAAATTTAATCTGCTCTTTAATCTCGAAATAGTGAGAAATATTAGTTTTCACAACCAAGACATTCTTCAACTTTCGTAGATGAATTATATACAGGTGATCACCTCTCCCGGAACGTCTGGGAGAACTCCGGCTTAGGAGTTAAGCTCCCGGACGAGTTTCTTCCAGGAGGATAGTATCCCGGAATTAGCGTTTAAAAATTTACTAAATTTTCTCCAGCGCGATAGATTTATTATAAAAATTTAAAATACAAAAAAATTCTAAAATTCAGTGCTATCATCGAAAACATTAGGTTCTTCTAAATCTAGTACATTATATTCACTAAGGTGACTCTTTAACTCTGAAATATCAAATTCTCTAAAAATTATTTTCTAATAGTCTAGTATTATATTCAATTGATGAGAATTTTTGCAATCTTTCATTTTTCTTTGAAAAATTTACTAAATTTTTTTATTAAGACAATAAATTTATTGCTTCTTAAACCCAGAATACATGAAAATGTTTCATCATTTTTACTCTCAAAGAGTGTTTTTTCCCTCTTTTCAAAATAATCTCCCGGAACACATCCTTTCCCAGTTGGTCACCTGATTATGCAGTACTGGTCTGTATTTTTACTGTAACAGTACAGGTACAGTACAGTAACAACAGTATTACAATATGCCATCACTTTTGTCGAGAGTAATGACAGACATATGATATAATCCCTTAACTGACAAACAACTTATGCTATGATCGTTTGTAAATCCTATGCACTTTCATGAGTCACTACAGACTTAGATCAGAGCTATAACTATGTCATCTTAATATGTTGATAATTAACTATTTTTTAATGAGTTTAATATCGATTTATAGCAACTTAATATAATAAAAATTGCATATAGACAACAGGCTGCGATCAGTGATCACATCCACCTCTATAGAGAATCTGCATTACTATTACTGCGCAAACTCTCTAATGAATGGCAAAAGCCAAATGTCAGTTTTATATCTAATGTTATTTAATGTTTACTATTATTATAATTGACTGTTTTGTGATAATTCAATTTTGTCATTTAATATCAAATTGTGATAAATAAGACTGTTTTCTACTCTTTAAATATTGTGTAAATTTTAATGTTTTGTCATTTAATACAAATCTTATATTGTTATCAATGTTTTGAATACCATTTCAACTTATGGTAAGTTTTTAGCCATTATTTTATCTCTTTTTTGGTAATAATTATCAATAAATGACTATTTGTTAAGCAATTTCTGTCTCACTTTTAATAGTTTTATTAATTATTGAAAAACTTATGTCTTATGATTTTGTCGAGCATTTTGTGCTCAATTTCATTATCTTTTCAACTGATTATTGACTTTCTGTATATAAACCCATCAATAATTGCGAAAATAATTAATTTAATCATTTAAAGTACATTTTCTAGTACTCTCTTATCTTTTATTGCATTAAAACTTAATTTTCTATGAAATCATATGAACTAGAGGTGTCTCGATTGGGGTAAACCTCGAGACTGGTTCGAGACTCGAAATGAATTTTGAAATCTATTTTGATTCAAATTAAAAGTAGTGAATAAACTAATATTTTTGAATGAAAATCACTTTAATATTTGACTTTTGAAGTATTAATGTAACTAAACATTTAACTTAATTAAATATTGCAAGTTTTTATTGTGTAAGTACAGTTCCTGCTAATTAAAAGCACAGTTTTGGTTAAAATATTTTGCGATTAAAACTATCGATAGAAATGATTCATAATTCATAGAAAAGAGATTATCAACATCTCGTTAGTTTGCAATTACAGTCTAACCTCGTTATAGTGAATCCGCTTATAGTGAATCCCCGCTTATAGTCAACCATTGTTTCAGAACATGTTACGAAATACAATACAGATTCAGAACGTTTACAGTCAATCCCGTTATAGTGAATGGTTTCGACCGCACCGACCACTATAAGCGGGATGGACTGTATATTAATAGAGATGATTTTTCATTTCTTTTTGATTATAATCGATTGAATTGCTTTGTATTGCTATCATTTACTAGCAATTGTACCACTTTTATAACTGAAGACTAGTTTTATTTCGCTTTGATTAAGACAAACGAAAAGCTCTCAAATGAATTCGCTCAAGACTAGGACTAAGCGAAATGAATGAGATAATCAAACGTGAGTTGAATACCTCAACATTGAAATACTTGTAAAATAAATACATTCTCAGATTGATTTTGAGAGTTATTTAAATATTTGCCTTAACAGCTAAAGCATTTGTAACTCCAATACTATCACAATCTATTTTAATAGTGAGTCAATCATTTTTAAGAGATTGTGTTCGGTTTCAAAACTTAAGATTTTTGCTCAAAAGTTGATGACAAAATGCTTTTATAAATCAATTTCGCTTTCCATTTAAACCATTGTTTCACTACTGAGTAAACGTATTATGAATTTTAAGTAAAATGTATTGTGTATTAAAATGAGTTCAAATATCCGCCCAAATCATAGCTTTAATAACAAATTGATGAAAAATTGAATGCTTAAAGTGTTGAATATTTGGTGAATAGTTTTTGGCTTTTTTCCAAACTTATAATGCATTAAATATAATATTCATAGTATATAATAGTAATTGACTTTCTTTCTGATGCTATTTCTTTGGCTAAAAGCAAATGAACGGAAGCGGTGGTCGTGTATGTCATGCAAATTGGTTCGTATGTCATGTCATATAAGTGTCATTATATCCCAATATATCATCAAATACTATATCAAAACAGTCTCTCGTTATGATTTGCATTAAAATATCATTTATATTCTCTAATAATCTATGTCTGGCATGAATTCATTGCAAGGATTATCTCTTCAATATTTGTGTTACAGCATTATAGTCATTAAGTTATAAAATGCACAACAAAATCACTTTTTCCGTCTGTGAATCTCTTAAAATACAGTGTCTGCGCATTTTTACAAACAATTTTCTGCTGAAATGCGAGTGGAGATCGAGATTATGTTCAGGAATTTAGAGTTTTTGCATTTTCCTCAGTTTACTGTAATTACTGATGGTTTGTAACACTTTTCTAATAGTAACAAATTGTTCGCAGACTCTTATGTGAGTATCTTATAAATACTTTTTTCACTCATTTTTCTTTTGTACTCTAAAAATCTTATATTAAGTCAGTTTTTGCTCCATTTCCTATCTCAACACGTTTTCATTCAGTAGAGTTTTCTTTGCTATCAATAAATGCCATTCAAAATGAAGACTTAATAAGTTATAATTGAAAATTGATTAGATCTCAGTCGAGAGTACTGTAAAAAGCCTTTCTTTCAAGTTTTAGCTTTTATTTTGATTAAACTCTCAATTATTTGAATGCATTCATCAAATCTTTTTCATAACACATTCTGATGTCATATTTTTTTAATAAATAATAAAAGAGGCAAAAAATATATCATTCATTCTTTTGGTGAACAGAAGAGATGATGAATTACTGGTTCACTTCTGTCTAAAAGCAGTTTTCAACTGCTTTCAAACGCTGTTTTGTTATTTAGGGATAAATTTTTTTTCTGAACATCTTTTTGGAAATGTCGCAGAAAACATAAATCATTCTTGATTTACATGTTTTCCTCTCGAGACCCAATTTTCGCTATAAATTGCTTATCTTTTCACTTGATTTTTAGCTCTGTTTATAAATAAAGTATAGTTTTTAATCTTTTGTTCAAATATAATTCAAGTTTCATTTTCATTGTCTTGAATTTTATTTTATTTTTTTCTCATTATTATATTTTTATTCTTTTTCTTCTCTATTAACTTTTTGTCCCGGATTTCAATATTAAAAGTCTGCTTTATATAATTATAATCAATAATTTTTATCGATATTTCTACTAAACTTTTTACGACACGACTCACTTTTGACTACATTAATTGAATAGACATTACATTATTAACAACGAAATAAATACATACCTGTATCAGATCGAAGTGCAGAGCACTTTATATCAAGATTTCATACTTATAGTATTGTTTTTTTTTAATAATAAATGATTTTATTTGAGTTCCATTTAATTAATTTTCATATAAAGCCTTTAAATTAATATTTGATCTGATTTTGGGAAATAAATAAATTTTGATTTGATAAAAATGAAATTGATTTACTACTGAAGAAGTCTTGAAAAATGAAGTGGTTGGAAAAAATGTGTTAATCGGTTTGTTTCTAAATTAATAGAATTTATATTAAGATGATTTTGAATAGATTAGACTTAAACTGTTTTGTGATATAACTGAATGAAAAGAATTAATATTGAAAATAATCCAAATGAAGACACAGATGAGACCTCGAGTGACTTGGATGGCGGGCATAATGAAGTATCTGCACCACTAATGAGTGGTAACTTAATGATGAAACGTCTTGGAGACGATGCGAGTACGACAGTGAGTTGTACTCACTCACAGTCAACACGTATAATATATATGAGTGGGAAAAACAAGTTTTGTCACAATGGGATCATAACTGCTAAGTACAATTTGGCCACATTTTTCCCTAAATTTCTATTTGAACAATTTCATCGCTACGCAAACATATTTTTCTTATTCATCGCTCTTATGCAACAAATACCAAATGTGTCGCCAACCGGTCGCTACACAACAGCCGTTCCATTGTTTTTCATTCTCACCGTTTCGGCACTGAAAGAATGTTTCGAAGATATCAAAAGGCATAGAGCGGACCGCAGTGTCAATCGAACTTTAGTCAGGGTCTTGAATAAGTCCACCTCTCAGTGGGAGTGGAAGTTCTGGCGTGAAGTTAGTGTTGGAGATATTGTTAGAGTAGATGGTGGGCAGTTCTTTCCAAGTGATCTACTGTTGCTCTCCTCTTGTGAACCTAATGGTATTCAGTCCAAGTTTTTCAATTTTCAATACTTCTAATTTACATATTTTTAAGGTATGTGTTATATCGAGACCTCGAATCTTGACGGAGAAACTAATTTAAAAATCAGACATTCATTAAAAGAGACGGCAGAATATCTCACATGTGAAATGTTATCCTCAGAACTATACCTCAAGTCAATAGAGTGCGATCAACCGAACCGACACTTATATGAATTTCACGGAAACTTAAAATTGAACGAAACACTGCATCCAATCGGTCCCGAAAATATTCTACTTCGAGGCGCAAAACTACGTAACACAAACTGGATATTCGGTTGTGTTTTATATACTGGACATGAAACCAAGTTAATGATGAATTCTTCAACTCAGGCGCCAATCAAACGATCCAATGTCGAGAAGATAACAAATCAACAAACATTAGTATTGTTTGGTATACTTTTATTCATATGCATAGTCTCTGCCACGGCTTCACTTTTATGGAAGAATAGTAACAGTGATCACTGGTATTTGTTTGGATTAGAAGATAAGCTCTCATCAAATTATTTCTTTGTACTTTTGACTTTCATTATACTATACAATAATTTGATACCGATATCACTTCAAGTGACACTAGAGATGGTGCGCTTCATTCAGGCACACTTTATTAATTGTGATATTGAAATGTATTGCGAAGAAACAGATACGCCGGCTATGGCTCGAACTTCCAACTTGAACGACGAATTGGGACAAGTATTTCATTACACTTTATCAAAAACTCCATTAATTCAACCTTTAATCACAGGTCAAATACATATTATCTGATAAGACCGGAACACTCACTCGTAATGTCATGGAATTCAAGAAGTGTTCAATCGCTGGCACTGTCTTCGAAGAGGCAGACTTTGGGACAATGGTTCAAATTATGAAAACAAGTCAACCACAAGCTGTTTATATCAGAGAATTCTTGACTCTATTGTCAGTTTGTCAAACAGTTGTTCCTGAAGTAGATGCGACTGAGATTACTTCCAGTGGAAAGCCTGCCGTCAGATATCAAGCTGCGAGTCCTGATGAGGCGGCTCTCGTTAGCGGTGCACAAAAGATAGGCTTCGAATTCACTGCGAGAACGCCTCAATACGTCTTCATCAATGCTTTGGGCAAAGAAGAAAGGTTTTAATCTCACATTTCAGTCTACTTTCAACTCATTTGCTCTTTTCCTTAGATATGAAATATTAAATGTTCTCGATTTTACTTCGGATCGTAAAAGAATGTCAGCAATAATTCGTGGGCCAAATGGCAAAATTAAATTATATATCAAAGGAGCGGATTCTGTGATTTACGAACGATTATCTGAAACCTCATCAGAACAATTCGCTGACGTGACTGAAACACAATTAACTAAGTTTGCGAGTGAAGGTCTACGAACTCTTTGCTGTGCTGTTGTCGATATAGAAGAAAATTTCTATCAAGAATGGAATAAAAGGTGTCAACTGTTTCTATTCATTAAGACTTAAATTCATTTGAATTATTTATTAATAGATATACAGAAGCGCTCACATTAAACACTGGTCCGAACGGAATGACTCGAGAGGAAAATGTTAATGAAATGATGTCACAAATAGAATGTAATCTTAATCTGATCGGCGCGTCTGCAATAGAAGATAAGCTTCAGGATGACGTGCCCTTTACTATCGATACGTTACTTAAAGCTGGTATTCATATTTGGGTATTGACTGGCGATAAACAGGAAACTGCTATTAACATTGGACACAGTTGTAAACTATTACAGCATGGAATGCAACATATTATCATAGATGATGATTCACTTGACACCACTCGTGAATCTATACATGAGGCACAGATACAGCTCCAGTCAACACAACATTCGACACACCATTCGACACCAGAGCAAAAAATCGATTCAGCTTTAATTATTGATGGTATCATTCAAACAATTTTAAGTTTCAGGTTTAGTTACCTCTCAATCCATTTCAGGTAAAACATTGAATTTTGCGATGACTCCAGATTTGTGCAAAGACTTCATGGAAATCGCTTTGCAGTGCAA
>JAQFZT010002717.1:0-10880 GCA_034696325.1 Camisiidae sp. | reverse complement strand
CAGTGTATTTCCACGACTACCTGAAAAAGTTCTAAAATTGTAATCTTTTATCTAATATTGACACGTAATGATACTGTGATTATGACAACTCATAGGTATTAAAGCGTTTTATGACAGATTAGGATAGTGTGAATCATATTAACTGTAAGACACACAACTACCTCTCGCTAAACTCAAGTCCAATTGGACCGCTTCAGTCTAAGCTAACCTTTGAAAAGAACTCAAAGGTTAAAACCTTTTTTAGCCTAGGTTAGGCTCGAACTTTGACGTTGAACTTTAACTCAATGGTGCCTAAGCCAACTAGACCAATACTGCATCCAAAAATTCTGTTATTATTTAAGTCTTCAGTCAATTTTCAATAGTTATCTTAACATGAATCCTCGATCCTGTCATCAATAGTATTTTTGAGATTTTACTTTTTGGAATTTCGAAAAGACACTCTGCCTTTCATAGGAAACATGTAGAATCCTGACTATCATTAAGCTTTAATATCTAAATATTAAAACGTGTTTTATTATATTTACACAGAGATTTCCGTATTATACTTGTATCATATGATAGTTCATTCAACTTGTTAATTAAGGTACTGTCTGTGTCAAAATTAGTGATCACTTTAATCAATTGCAAGTTTTTTAAATAAGTTGTCTGTACTACCAATTAAATCATAATAAACAAGTTATTTTTAATCTTTCAAAAATTATTCATGTCTTAAGAATTTATAATATAAATACGAGTTATTTTAGAAAACAAAAAATACATTTTTGTTATGAATAAGTTCATCAAATTATGTTTAACTATTGATTTGACTTTTTCCATCTCTTATCAGTCGATTGAACTGAATGTAATTTAAGGTCTTTTCAAAACTTTAATTTTCACTGTAATTCAGTCGACTCAGAATTTATTTGACAGGAAGTCTATATCTTAAAAAAATCTTGACACCGATAGTACAGAATAATACTCTCAAAACATTCCTATTCTACTGTATGTATACATATGGACCTGAGCTATACTGACTGATAAACATTATAAAGCATTATTTTTTACAACGGAATTATGACAGCACATCATCATTGCATTTTGTATTATATGCATATACAGTAAAATAGAGTCTAAAAATACGAACATAAACACAATTCATGCCTTTTGAATATTAGTTTCTCAATGCTTTCAAACATATGCTGAAATTGAAAACATAACCTCAAGCTATTTGCTAAGAAATACCGAATAAGTCATAAAATATTTAAATTTTATGACACCTGTTATTGCATTTCACCATTTAAAGTGAATCAACAATGAGCTAACATATTACTCATGTCAATCATTCTGAGCAAATTTCTGATCATCGCTTTAATTATATAATTGCTTTCGTTTTTTACTTGCATTATATAAGCATCACAAGTATAGTTGAGTGCTGTATACCTGCCATACCTATCACTATAATCAATAGCTTAAAGCTGTAGTCAATATAATCAGTCAATTAATTTGAAATAAACAGAATTTTTTAAAGTGCAAATTGAATGATCCATCAAAAGATTAGCCAACATTTTTTTAATGTATAACTTTTCAATCGACGCATCAGATAATTACAATTTCGAGATTATATCGGGAGATAAAAATGACATGCAATCAAACAGAAGCCTTCAATACATTCTTCATATTTCTTTATCAAATAGGAGTCAATTCCGACTTTCTCAGGGGTTCAGTAATTCTCAAATTTAAAACTCATCTCATTTGAAATACAATTTTTTGTAGAATGGCATTTATCTTTTAATCCAACATTTTACCAAAATTTCATAACTTTTTCGAAATTTTTCTTCAACTTTTCCTGAATGTTGTAAATTTTGGTCCTAATTTTTCTTAAAATGAAACCATTTTTACTGATTACTCAAATGTTAGATCAAATGTTTAGTAAGATTCTTAACTTGAAAAACTATCCAAAAAATCATAATAAGGTTATTTCTAAACCCTTCTTTATTTAAAATAATAAATCAATTGAATTATAGCATAAACAAAATTTTGAAACTTTATTTCGAGCTATACTTTTCGTATGATTATTTTGACATGAGAGCTAACTCTAATGAGAGCTTTGCTCTCAAACTTCCGATGATGAGATAGAAAAGAGGAAACCTTACAAAATAATATTGTTCAATATTGAATAAAACATTAGGCTTTTCCTTTCAGAGCCCTCACTATTGATTTTTTTCCATTTACTTCTACACATATTAAAGTGTTTTTTTATACTTCAATCTCATAGAAAAAACTGGAAAAGTGTAGATTTCATAGTTTCATAACAAATAACTTTATTATTCAAAAGCTAACGAATGGCCAAATCATAAGTTTCATGTTTGGAATAATGGGGACAACACATGAAGTATGAAAAAGGATTTGGTTGTGATAACATATAGTTATGCCACACATTCTTTTGATCGATTCTCAAAAAGTAGAATCCACTTAATATATCGAATTAGTTTTTCCCTTTCAACATATTGATAGTTAAATTTGAATAATTTGAGACTTTTATTTTTTGACAATTTAAGATTAGAAATTTTCAATTATCTTAAATTGTCAAAAATAAGTCTTCAACTATCAATATATGAGAGTGAGTAAAGCCAAATCAAACCAAAAGTTTTTCCATCCAAATAATGACTTCCAAAAAATTGATTGATACATGTTTTATGGTAAAGATGTGAAACAATTTTTTAGGTTAAGAAGTAGTAGTAGTTCCAGAGATATAATCAAATGAATACTTCCAAATACTATAACAATGACAATGCTTATCATTGTAACCTAACCTTAACCAATTATTGTATATTTGATTTCAACTTTTATTTATTTAACAGTGAAATTCCTTAACTAAACTTAAATGTGAACGTGATTTTCAATAATGTGTTTTTATGTTCTGATATACAAATTACTGAAATTACTGCTGTATAGGATTTCATTGGTCTGCTTCACTGGAACTACTTCTGTATAGCTTCTCCATAGGCTAATATTGTGTGAGCTTTAGCTCAGCTTTTAAGGTCAGCTTGAGCTTCAAGCTTATTGTAAGAAAAATATATCACTTTTTCATTCACAACTCTAATTCCGTAATACAAAAAGATTGTTCGCATGATTAAAATGAAGGTTTAAGTTTAGTCATAAATTTTCAACAATTTGAGATTTTATCAAATTATTACAAAAATATTTTGATTTGATTTGACCTTAAGCTAAAGGTGAGCTTATGCTCTAAACTACTTCTGTAATGTGTTTTTTAGTTGCAAAAAATGATAAAAAACATAATTTGCAGGTCTTTTATATCCCAATTTATTAACTATACCACAACTTATAATATTGAAATTGTTCTCAAAATGTGGTAAAGCTATGATTCAATTGCTGAGTCTCCATCAGATGTTAACAAAGTTGTCCATTCAGTTCAAAATATCATTATATCATTGAAATATTATTTTGAATGAAATCCTAGTGTTTTGAATATAATATAAATATAAGTTAGAGCTCAGCTTAAAAGGTTTAGCTTAAAATTGTAAAGGCTTGAGCTGTGCTTTTGATTTGATAGTATATTCTGAGCAGAATATTATTGAGCTCAAGACCTCAAGAGCTCAAACTTTAATTTGAAGAGCTCTTTGTATGATTAGTCATACTTTTGTAGTGCATTTTATTCACGAGATTAAAATATCTTCAAAAAAATTTATCAAACCATCAGTTTTTATGAACTATCGATGAAATTCCATGAAAGTTCGCACAGAATTCATAACTGCTGTTTAATAATAGAATATGAGATAAAAACAGAGATAATTAACATCTAAATTAATAAATTGTTTGAAAATAATAGAAAAACAATAAGAGATAATTATTTGTTGTTAACAGAGTTGATGTGATAAAAAGTAGTTAATTATGAATATATATAACAAATTGAATAAAATAGTCTCAAATCAAACACTCTGTACATTGAGCCCAAAGGGTCCGTCTTCTAAAGAGTCTTGTATTGTTTCGATGGCATAAATACTGGCATGAAATCCGATAACGAAAAGTGAGGCCCCGATCACCCAAAAGACTGCCTGACCCGCGCCTACCATATAAAACAGTGGAAGAGATCCGATAGCAATCGCCAAATATTGTTGGCCTAATGTTAATCGTCTTCCGAAGAACTTAATTGGTTTCTCTGCGTTCTTAAGCGTCACAATATATCCCATTCCTAGCGATGCAAACAATGCCAGAAGAAGTAATGGCGACGAAAGTATACAATATATGAATAGTATTATAAAAACACACAAATAATTGCTTTGAAAGTATTGCAGATTTCGGATCAGTCTTCGAGACCACTGATGTATTGCTGTCGGAAATACCATTTTATTGGTGTCAATAAAAGCTCCCCAACTCTTCATTAGATGCCATCGACTTATAAACAGTTGTTTTGGTGATAATTGAGTCAAATTGTATTTCGCACTTACGGCCAGACTATTGATAGCGCCGTCCAGTTCTCCCATCGGTTCCATCATTAGTGGCACCGATTGAGACATCGATTGAGACACACTTTCAGACACTTCTCTTGTTTCTCGTGATGTCTGTTCTGTTGACTCCTTCACATCTGACGATGTCTTTGATTCGCTTACATTTGATCCTAAAGTTGACATCTTTTTTACTTTTAATTATTGTTTCAATGGATTTTAATAAAAATTTCTTGATTTAATTATTTTTATCAAAATATGTAAACAAAATATTTTTGTTTTTTATTACTTTACATTTTCATCATAAACGTTTTGGGTTCACGTGTCGGGGATTTTATTCATATTGCGAACACTTATTTCAAACTTTTTATTATTAACTTTCAGCGACTTTTAAACTTTAAAAAACTTGTCTTCAGTTCATTAGATTTTCATGCCTTTACCATTGGCTCGGCTATTGATATGCAATAAATATTTATAGTATTTTATTTATATTTAAAAATTGTTGAGATAAGCATTAAATAAACAAAACAACCGATAAGTGAGAGTAAAGTAGTGGTAAAAGAGTTGAAGGACTTATCTTAAAAAGAGTACAATATTGATAACAATGATTTGTTATTTTCACTTTCACCTTATTTGGAGTACAAAAGTGGTGCTTAACTCACTTCACTTTACAGATATAAAACAAAGCTTAAGAAAAAGCAGTTTTCAAAATAATTTTCTCTCCTTATCAATCAAATGCTTGTCCTCTAAATATATTAAAATTAATTTTATCGTAAGACTAAAAAAAATTTCAAAAGCATTGAAAGCCAAGTTTGCACTTGTAATAATCTGCAAAAATATATTATTTGAGTTTATAATAAATTGCCGAACACAATGAGATATGAGAAAACCTGATTTTTTAATGGAAAGAAAACTTTGAAATTTGAACAGATTGTTTAGCAATTGCTGTAAATCACTCACACATTTGATTTTTAAAGGATAAGAACCAATAATATCTATACTAAAGAACGTGTTTTACAACAATATTTCATGGATAGTAAAAATTTATTTCAAAAATAGAGTTGAGAAAGTATAGACTGTATTAAATAGGAATTTATATCTTAATCATAAAAGTTTTGCGAAATCACTAAAAGCTATCTTCACATAAAACTAGACTAATAAAAAATCAATTAAAACTAATTTTCAAATCCTTATTTGTATTGAAAGCTATTTAAATGAGTTGCATATCTATTGAATGTCAGACAATGAAACTTTTCAAAAGACTTCTCTAATAATTAAAATATATTGAAATGAATTGTAAAACAGAAAGAATTTAGTTTTTAAAACTTTCTAAAAGTTGAAATGTTTGTAAATTCTTTGGTTACAATGCTTTTTAAAGTCTTTATATAAAGACATTGAAAAGTATTTAAAGTTTCATTTTCTCTGGAGTACTATTTGGCAACTATTATACAATACTTGACATTGACTTAAAGCCTATACACAATTTGTTAATGCACGGAAAGAAGTATAACATAACAGTCCCTATTCTGCAAGTATTTCACTTGAAGTAAAGGCAATTTTATGCAAAGATAAAGTATTTTAATAGCAATAAATTGAATACTATTTGAAATCAAATCGTTTTATAAATATCAGACGAAATGCAAGTGAATGAAAGTGCAGGTAAGACTAAATAATACTAATTTATGAAATAATTGAATGATAAATGAGTATAAAATGAGAAAACTTATATAAATAATGATAAAGTGCATGGTTTTGTGAATGCTAAAAGTGAATGCTTATAGTGAATGCTAAGTTGACTGTTTCATGAATGGTATACCTTATACAGTAAGTTAGCTAAAAGTGTACTGTAATATAATTACTTATATAGAGTGGTCATACAGTGGTTTCTATCCCTTACACGCGGCGACACAACTGGGAGACATCAATACAATTGAAGCACTTATAATGAAACACAGATTATCTCCAAATGAGACCGATTACGACTATTTAACTCCATTACACATCGCATGCTTTTTAGGATATGTCACTTGCGCTCAGCTATTAATCGAATTGGGGGCTCAAATCAATGCCAGAAGTATTGATGGCGGGACACCTCTTTGTGGTGCCTGTGCTTCAGGTCATTACGATTGTGTCCAACTCTTGATATCGAACGGAGCGCTTGTAAATCCAGTTCATTCATTGTCCACACCATTACATGAGGCGGCCTTTTGTGGTAATTATGAGTCACTTTCTATTTTTAAGTTTCCAGTAATTGTTTCTATTATTAGTTTTATTCATAATATAAACTTCGACTGTCTGTTGAAGACAATCGTATTAAAGTATTGCCAGTTTTTGACTCAATTTGGTCTCAAAACTAATTTTTAGTTACTATTAAATATCCAAAAGCTTTTCTAAAATAAGTATTCAAAAGAGATCAAATTCATAGAAATAAATTTTCAGAATCAAACGAGTCTTGAGGTTTCGCTTTCAAGAGTTGACAGCTTATAAGTTATACTCCCATTAAAACTGAAAATTTACGAGTTATTTGAGAAATAATTAATTGTCAAACTTTTTCCCTGTATATTGTGATTAAAGAGTTAAGAATTGTCTGTTTCTAGATATTAAGCATTTTCCCAAATCCATTATTGCACTCATTCATAACAAATTCTTAAGAATTTCTCTAATTTTCAATATGAGCTCAATTTACAACAATATAAAAGTTTGCAAAAATATATTTTATGTTCAAAAACTCAATTTCTCAGTGACTAATAATTTATCTCAATATAATTTGTGCGTCAAATTTGAGTTCAGAGAACATTAAATTATTTGAATGAAAAACATGAAAATTTTTGTGCAAAATTGGAGAACAATCAAAAATGTTACCAAAACTCGAGGCAATGTTTTATGCAATTGAATATTAGTCACGAGTTAGAGTCACACGAATTATTCTAATTTTAGCCAAATTAAGAGCCCTTTTTGCAAATGGAGTGAATGTCAAAGTCCTTTTTAGTAATTTCAAACTAAACATTAACATTCTTTGTTTTTCTAAGCAATGGAATGCCAATTAGTTTTCAAAACTCCATTTCAAATATTTCTAAAAGTTTGGTATCAGTCATTTTGAAGTATTTTCTAAAAGTTTGGTTTCAGTCATTCTTTTCTGTTGGCAGAAATTGCATTCCATTGAAATAATTTTTCATTTCCAATACAATAGGTTTCTATTGATAGAGCCATCCCTATATTTGACTCTATTCTTCAATAATGGTTTAATTATAGGTTCAATAGAGTTTTGCACAAAAAGTTCAATTATTTATTAATATTTGAGCTTTGATTAGCTTCTTGTTTGGGCTGTAAGAGTTTGTTAACTCCATTATTTCAGTTCAATTAAAATCTATATCCTAATTATTAGTATCATTCTGTATGAGCTCAAGCTTATCTGTAGCTTCCAATACATGTGCTTCAGCTCATTTGTGATCCTTCAAGCTTGAGCTTAGTTAGCTTAGCCCAGCTCAAGCTTAGCTTATGCTTTTCACCACTGATGTGTTGCTTTGCGGAAATGTTTGGGCTGCTATTTTAAGAACACTCTGTTATTATGTCAACAGAGACTCACCCAAACATTTGAGCCAAACTCCTTTAGGTCTTCAATTTGTGACCCAACACATAATGTAAACCTTAAAAGTGATGCAAAATTGATTTAATTGAATTGCTTACAGGAAGTGTTGATTGTGTGGATGCATTGATAACTTCGGGCGCTTTACTCAACACTTACGATTGTAATTTCGGAACACCATTACATGCGGCGGTTTTTCAAAATCGTTATAAATGTGTCAAACGTTTACTACAGGCGGGCGCGAACGTCAACGCAACCAAATTTAATGAAACTCCTCTTCATTTAGCAGTTTTCATGAATCACACGGAAAGTGCTCTCGAGTTACTTAGATTTGGTGCGAATGTATTCTTGACTAATGTTTCGGGAAAAAGAGCTATTGATTTATTGAGAGAGAAGAGCGGACCACTTCATGAAGCGCTACTTTTTGCTGAAAAACAGCCGCATATTCTTCAAGATTTGTGTCGACAAGTTCTAATTAGGAATCAGTCATTCAAGAAGTTTTATTCTCATTATTATTTGCCTCAAACTTTAGTTGATTTTATTAATTTTGACCGATAATAACCTTTTATTTTTAATTCAGAGAAAGTTTATTCTCAATTCATATTCTATGATCTCATTAAAAGATCTGTTGATTAAATATTCGCATAAATCTAATAACACTTATGAAATACTATTAAGTATTTATGAAGATTTTATATTTTGAAACTTTGATTTTCACTATTTGTTAATTTTGAATAATAGGAGAAACGACTAGTCTATTCATTTGTAAGATTTTTAGAGTCAACTTATTTTCACAGTTGAAAAATCAATAAACTTCGGAGAAAATATAAATACAAAAGAAACTTTGTTTTATTATTTTTGATCATTATTTTTGTATAAAATATGCAATTATTGAAGGTTTTAAATAATTATAAAATAATCATTTTAGAAATCATACGAAGATTAAAAAGTGATTGAATCTCATTAATGAGTAGTAAAATTAATTTTCATTACTCTCAACCGATTCTATTTCTGGTGCTTCGGTTTTACCGAAATTTTCATTGAGATGATAGAGTTGAGGCGAACGATTGCATGGCATCAAATTATCCGAGTCTTCATGAATGCAAGTAAGAGTCTTCTGATCAAAAACAGTTAGATTTGAACAGAAAAAACTCATTTGAAAAGTCTCTTCGACTCCCATTGAATTATTAGTTGGATGACAGATGTGGAAGATTTTGCAGTCATGGTATATGTCTTACAATAAATTGAATTAAAAGAAAGTTATTCGATATTTAATTTGATATATGAGACGTACCGGCATAATAACCATATTTTCTGTGATCACAACTGAACAAAGGCTTGATATTTGCAATCAATAACTCTGCACCAGAAGGAAGATTATAAGTAGTGAATGTACCGAAATTGGTTTGTCCACAAATACTCTTAAGTAAGTTATATAACTTTTAAATCCATAATTATATCTTATCATAAGTTTACTTACATCAGTAGCGCTTATGATAAGTAACAAGTATAAAGTCAAATGCATTTTTACTTTAAGAACTTTGTATTTAAGTCTTTCAACGAATTTAATGTCAATTCAAAGTAAAAGTAATGCATTCCCTTCTTATACTATTGAGAAAAGCAATAAAGTAATGGTCATCTTTTAAGCGGTCACTATTTTTAGGTCATTCCTTCCGACTGAAAGAACTATTTGACCCAAATTGATATCTGTAATGAACATTTCATGATTTATTGTCCGAATCGATCAGATTCTTTCAAGCCTTGATCTACTTATACTTCCGATGATAATCTATAAGTAAAGTTATGCCTCATTCTAGCGATTGGTTTTAAAGCTTAAAATTCCGGCAAAAGCCAAAGCAATAAAGTTCAAGAAAATGCTCTATTATTCAACTTACAGTACATCCAAATATTAAATTGTTTGTCAATTTGAACTCAGGTTTAACTGACAGTTGAATCTACAGTTGTATTATTTCAAGTAATATTGCCCTAAATTTAGAACTCAATACGGATTAGTACTTAAAGTTTTCTGTGCATAACTTAAAACCTTACAAACCTTCAAAAGTATTTTAAGATATGAAATAGAAAGTTACATATTTACATAGCGTTCTGTAAATAATGCTAAAAATGGGTAATTTATTTTTTAGCCAATTGTCTGCAAACATTTCAACAACTTCTTCTGCCGTCAATTTATAATTCAAATTTATTTTAAAACAAAACTTAGTCTTTCTTGAACTAAATTGTGAAAATGGCAATAAATCAAAGATCAATCACAATTTAATGCTCAATAGAATACAAAATCAAGTATTTATTCTATAGTTTGCTTAAAAATTTTTAAAAAAAACTTTAGAAATCAGGAAATTTAAAAAACTAAACTTCTTATATAATTATAATCTGAATAAAAAGTGATTAACCATTTCTTAATTAATTCAGACGACTCTATACTTGACTCCTTTTGATCTAAAACAGAGCTCATCTTTTCTATTAATGGCAATAATTCAACGAATGATTTATTTTTCTTCAATCCTTGAAGTTTATTAAGCGCTGATTTATAAAGTATGTTGAGATCAGAACTCATTGGACTCTCGGAAATGATGGAATCGAGTAAACGCTTACAACCATTAAGTGATAGACAGAGAATCAAAAACGTACATCTGATTAATGAAAATTAGTTTTGATTAAATAGAACTTTTGATAACTTAATAATAGAGTAAAAACCTGGCAGAAAATGATTTTCTATTAGATCTCATGAAAGAGAGAAATCCTTGATATACTGTCTCCTCTACGATATCAAATAAATTTTTGCACAATCGGTAAATGGATTGCATTAATTCAATCGAATTTTCTTCTCT
>JAQFZT010002716.1:0-10886 GCA_034696325.1 Camisiidae sp. | reverse complement strand
ATTTTACTGCTAAAAATTTGGCATAAATTTTATGTTTGATAGAACGCATATTTTTCACAGAAAAACGATCGCTTGGGTTATTTCATTGAATTGAATATAACTTAAAACCTCAAATTATGTTCTGCTAAAAATAGGAACCTTAAGGTTCTCTAACCTTAAGAATTGTCATCAGAAAAGCCTATCCCTAAGAAGTGCCCCAATTCTTACTCTTCATTGTTATTTAATATTCAATTAAATTAAAATTAAACTTTCAAAGTATTCTTAAATAACTTCACTCTTTCCTGTCATTCATCTTATGTTAAAAATGTTCACTTTTATAACATATTATAATATTAAAAACTTTTCTCTTGAAACAATATGTAAATTTCCAACAATTGAAAAACAAATTGAAGTAAAAGTTAGTTTTATATATTGAAAATT
Organism: Camisiidae sp.; assembly: GCA_034696325.1. Lineage (NCBI taxonomy): Eukaryota > Metazoa > Arthropoda > Arachnida > Sarcoptiformes > Camisiidae > Camisiidae sp. The sequence continues at coordinate 10,466 of JAQFZT010002716.1, read as the reverse complement.
AATATAGTTTTAACCTTAAACAACAGTCTAAACTAATACAAGTATTAAATTGTGATTATGTTAGAAAAAATTCGCCCAATTCTTATTGTAAATCAAGACTAATTATCGACACGAAAATCTCATTTTTCGAAAATAGTCACCACTAGTCCCGCACCTGGAATTATCTGATGGGAAACTGAGCCTCTAAACAAAGCCAAATCCATTGAATAAATAATTTGAATTGTGTGGTCAGTGAAGAAAATCATAACAAAACAATTCTGAATAAATTTCACGGATTTTGGTTTTGTAACTCTTTTGGGAACCGGAACTCTCGTTTCAATGAAATTCTTATAATTTGAATGACAATAACTTGAATATTCTCTCGAATATCACAATACAATTTAATCAAAACGAAATACAAAGTCAATCAAAAGTTGACCTCAAAGTTAGAAAAACACTCATTAATTATGAGTAATTATATGAGAAACCACTTTAATCAATGCTTGTTTATAATTAATGATGTTTTTCACACAGATTTTACCGGAAGAAACATGTTGACCACAATTAGGGTGAAAGGATCTAAAACAGATAATTATTCCTTCTTTACCCTTTGATTCTTTCCTTCTTTATTCCTTTTTTATAACTTCTAAGTTTCCAAATAATTAATGACTCTTTATTTCAACATAAGAACCAACTGTATCACTGATTGTGAGATAACTCACTTAAATATTGTATTAAGGCTGTTTAGAGTTACCAAATTAGTAAGTTATTGTTTTATTCATAACAATTTTCAATGAAAAATATTTTTATCAATCTAAATATCATATCACTCAACGTTATATCTTGATTACATTTTTCTAGTTTCAATAAATCAAGATGTAATCACATTAAAGATTTGAGACTTGAAAACAGTAAATACTATTAAATAAAGCCAAACTCATTTACAATTGAGCTCAAGTCTGAATTTAATAAAAGTTATCTAATGCAAAGAACTAAGAAAATGATCATTAATCGAAAGCCTGATATATATCAATACTTTAGGAAACAATATTTGGGGTAAAACTTATAACACAATAACTTATATTAAAATTTAATTTAATATGATTTAATGCAACGCTTGGTCTTGTTTTCAACAAAAATCACTCATTCAGTGAAGTGTATCCCTCTGTATATATTCTTCTCCTGATGTTCATTCAGCTTCCGCTTTATGAATACTCTGTATTTTTCCATTTGAAGCTATTTTGGATTTAATTTTTTGGAATTTTCCTCTAATTTAAGACTTTATGACTTGAAAGTTACTCAAATTGAACACAATAGTCGAGTGATAAGTTTATCTCTAATAAAAATATTGCGCAGTTTATAATAAGTTTCAATAGCATTGTATAAAATTTTCATCTAATCATAAGAAAAATAAAACTATTATTTCGCGTAACTTTGAATTTGACATCTATTAAAATATCTATTTCGACCTTCACTTAAATAGTTTTTAATAGTCTTTTTCTCATTTAAAGCTATTAAAAAAATCACGAAACCCATTATTTAATTACATAAATACTTTATTCACAATTTAGAGACCTTTGAATTATGATAAGCAAAGAAGTAGTCCTTAAAGTCATAATAAAACTTGAATTCTTTCTTTAAGGTAAAGACAGTATTTCTCCTAACAATAGATGACTTTCAAAACTACATAAATATAAAGATATTGAATTAAATTGAAAACCAGATCAAACCATGTTTAGCAAAATGGTTCTTAAAGACAATGCATTCATAAATCGATTAAATCTATACAAGTATTAGAAAAAAGATTTAAGTAACGATTTCCTTAAAAGACTTATTAAAATTTTGTGGCAAATGAACTATTTTCTGCATGAATTAAAACTATCAAAATATAATTGAAAGAAAGCACTTGTGACACACAATAAGCTAAAAATTTGAAATTCAATTTCAGAAAATTTCACAACAATAGCTTGTTATTTGATTTCTTATAACTTTATCTTTAATTTGAAATGATTAGAAAAATATTCGTTTTTATGAAAAATGTTTGAATGGATTTGAAAGTGATAATTCTGTTCATTAGTGAAGTCACCTTCAGTTTAAGCCTCTGTACGAAAAGCATTGTTTGTTACTTGACTTCACATTAAGAATTGAGGTTAACTGTAATCATTTCAGGTCTTAAGTAGATGTGATGGGAATAAGAGTTAAGAAAGAAATAAAGACAAAACAATAATAACTATAATAATAAGTTGAATAAATGGATGACAATTTTTGGCCCATTTTAGGACCTGTTCTCGTCTACATGTGAAAAATTTTCTGTTTCATCTCTACATTTCTAATTTAATTATTACATGAGTTAAATGCAATTTCAAGTCAAGTTCACTTTTATATGAAAACTTTGAAGTGTTTTTCTCTTGAAAACGAAACAATGGTTTTTATTAAGTTATTTTTATTGCTGTTTTATTCAATCAATATTAATTGCGCTCCATATGGACCACATCAATATCCAAGCACTGGACAACTTTCTTATAAGTAAGTCTGAACTCCTCATCAATTTTAAGCAATATCAAGTTGTCTATACACTTTTACTATTTAATTCTATTCATGCTATAGTTTCAATAGAAATGTCTTATTAAAGATCACTTTTCTTACTCACGTGTTCCTCATATTTGTTCAAACTATTCAAATAAACTTGAGTTGAACTCTGGATTGAACTTTAAATATAAGACAAATACTAACTTAATAACAAAAAGAATACTTTACTTTGATTTTATTTAGAAAGCTTTATTCAAAAGCTTAATTTTGAGTCCTCTTGTTTAGTAAAGATGGATCAGCGAATCTATTCTTATTACAGACAAAATAGTTTGCATACTTAGATTGATGTTCAAATTTTTAGGCCGTTTTTTATTCAATGTGTTTTATTTTCATAATTACATAAATACTTAATTATTAAATTGGTTTAAATATCACCCTTTGAAGTCATAGAAAATTGGTTTTATTAAATCATTTTTTAATAAATAGAAAACTAGAGCTGAGTCCGGAAATTGAACCCTAAGTCTTCGGATAACATGTCAGACACTATAATCACTAGACAACACATAAACTTAAGTGTTTTATACAACTTTTTGTACAATTAAAAGTATTTAATAAAGTTTTAATCATCAAAAGCTAATTTTTACTTTTTCATCTCAACTCTAACCTTTGAGCTTAAAATAGAGTGAATTGAATTATTTTTTTGAAAGAGCAAATTTACTTTACTATTATATAACTCATTCACTAAATTATTCATGATTTAAAAGTTGCAAACAATGTTAAGGGAATAATGAGTTGACTTGATTCACATCTTTTGTCAGATCTATATTTTGTTAATTTAATTGTGAGAAAATTACCCACAACTTAGTTTCAAACTCATGAACTGTGATAATCACAAAGGGTTTTAAATTTGATAAGACTCACAATGATTAACAAACCTCACAATTAGTCAAATGATGCACTAAAATCATTGAGTATCTTATCTAAAATAAGCAACACTTCATGAACTTCAAAAGTGTTCGTGATGAAAAACGTGATTAAATTTAAGGTTAATTTCTTATGAGCTCTATTTCTTAACAACTCTTTTCCTTAGCTCATGATTAAATATTTGATCAGTTTATCCTTTTTTAGTTGAATTATAATTAGTTCGCTTCTAAATGATGTGTTATATATATATTTTATTGTTTATTATGTTATATATAAATAGATATTTTTGTTTATCAAAAAATGACTTAATAAACACCTATGACTTTAAAGAGTGGAATTTAAACCCATTTAATAATGTGTTATAAAGTTTCAAAACAGTCAAAAATGATAACTTCCTTTTCTCATGAGAACAATTTGCATATAATTAATGTATTAATATATGACAATAGAAAATGAAACATATCTTTATCTATCAAAACATATGTGAAATACACTAATCAGACATTGATATGATTGAAAGGGTTATAAATTTGAAGACTTTAAAAAAATACAAAACATGATATTAATTATAAACTTGTTAACAGTTTTCCATTAGTAAAAGACTTTAGTGGAGTGTTAACGCCAAACAATATACTCTCGCGCGCGACTCCTATATGTGAGAACGCAGTGGTTGGTCCGACATCACTAGCCATTCACAAGAACTATATTTATACTGGAACTGCTGGCGGCGGTGTATATCGTTGTGATATACGCACCGGAAACGCCACGCGTATTGTTAAAGTGGCCAATGAATTATGCACTACAAAGCCGTGGGATATCTCGCTTTGCGGTCGAGCGCTCGGCGTTAGAACCGACAAAAAAGGCACTCTTTATTTTGTTGACGCATATTTAGGCCTTCATGAGGTCAGGTTTTATGGAAATCAAGTCAAAGTTGATCGATTGCTTACTGTTGAAGACGTTGGCGGCAAATATATGGGACACTTAGTTATTGACGAGGGCTCGGGTGTGAATGGCGGTCATGTGATCTATATTACTATTGCCAGCACTAAAAGAGACTTAAATCAATGGCCGGCTATGATTCTAGAGCCCGATAGGACGGGAACTGTAGTTAAATATGATGTCGACAGTAAAAAGTCTGAGACTTTAATGCATGGACTTTGGTTTCCAGCAAGTATTGAAATTACTGATGATCGCAATGCACTACTTGTAGCTGAGTTCACATCAAGACGTGTAGTTAAGCATCATATAAAGGGTAAATCAAACTCATTAACAATTAAATTAAGAATCTGTGGTTACAGTACATCGCGTCAACTCTCACAATACACCTTAAAATACATGAATACAAAAAAGTTTTACTATTTTTAGATAATTTGATTTTTATTTCTACTTTAATAGCCTTTTAATTTGTCGTAAATTGTTTTTAAGGTCCAGACAAAGGCAAAACTGAGACATGGGCTGAGAATCTTCCGGGAGAAAGCGATCATTTAATAAGAAGTGCTGACAAACGAGAAACTTATTGGATGCCAATCGTGAACGCACGAAATCAGAGTAATCCGAGTCTACTCGACTGGTTAAGCGATAAGCCATGGCTTCGACAAGAAATTATGGATAAGTATACAGATATTGGAAACAATATTGAAGATTTGGGCAAAAAGTGGAAAAATGAACGCCTCGAACGACTTGGATTTGGTTTGAAAACCGGAAGTCAGTTCTACTCACAAAATGTTGCCAATGATTATGGATTAATATTGGAAATGGACGCAAACGGAAAGATATTGGGATCAATTCACTCAACGAGTGGGAAAAATAGTTTTATATCAGAAGCAGTCGAAGGTCCGAGTGATAGTCCATATGAAAGAGTACTATATATCGGATCATTTGGTTATCCCTATATTCTTAAGTTAGTTATTCCTAACTTCACTCAAGACATTTCTCCTTTTGAAGGTGAGACCTATGACTTCCCATATCGTCGACCGCTAAGCTCATTGAATAACTTTAAAATATTCTCTCCATCACTCGGCAGACAATATGATTATAATCTCCCAGATTTATGATTAAACAAATATTTAATTATTTTAGAAAAATGGCAGTAATTTTCCAAAATTCAATTTTAATACTCTTTAATGCACGCAGACTTCTATACTTTTCATATTTAATGACTTATTATTATTATTTCTTTGTAATTCAATGTAATGAGACTTTTCCCAAAATACAAACTTGAGTTCAAATTTGATATCTTATTTAAATGAGTTAAGACACAAACTCATCACTTTTATTTCACTCATATATGTCTTGCAACGAATTAAAACATACTCTCAAAGGTTTGCTTCAATAAAATTGTATAAATTGAATAAATAGATAACAATGACGTAAAGTAATTAATTTTTAAAATTTGATAACTTATTTCCTGATTTCCTTATAACCAATTTTTGTTTAATCAAAACATAAATAACATTTAAAAATAACACTGCATAACGATATAGCTTCAACATGTTTTAATTCGTTGGAAAACTTATTCATAATTATATTAACCCGAAGAATAAGTATAGAAATAGCTCAGAGATCTTCACACGCTTCAGAGATTTTGCGTGTTAAGACACACTTAAGATTAAGTTTTTGTCTTATATTTACTTAACTTATATCTGATACATATTACATATGCTTTTACACATTCAATCATTCAATTTGTTAACAGTTTCATAACTATAGAATTCTAAAACTAGTTTTCAAGAGAGAAATTAAAAACAATGATACTCGAAAATACTCAATTATTGATTTCAATTATTACACATGAAATTTTTTAACTAAAGTTCATGTAAGATAAATGTCAGATTCAAAGATTCACTTATGAATCTCACAAATATTTCATTTCATTTTAAGAAAATGTTTCAATAGTTTTGAATTCTGTTCATTCTTATCATTTTATGCAAATTTTATAACTTATAATTACAATTTTGAAAATAAAATATTTTCTTCTTTATTTCCATTTCATTATTTTTGCGAATAATCATTACTTATCAATAGGAATGTTGTATTTTCTGAAAAAAATACAAATTGACATTTGATTTAATTCAAAAATTACTTCAAATATAAAGAAATATTGTTTTTATATTAATTTCTATTTGAAAAATGACTTAATTTTTTATATTGACTAAAACAATGTGAAAACATGTAAAACCAATTATTTGTATGAATGATTGTGAAATCAAAATATTTTCATCAATAGATTCATGACTTTTATAAGCCTTTATAAGTGTAAATTAAATTATACTTTTAAATAAATATTGTCAGAAAAATGATGAATTGGATGGAATTAAATATGAGATATTTTGAATAATTTTAAAAAGTATTATAAGGTTTTTAAGTGAGAGTCAACTATCATGGTTAAAGTCAAATTAGAATAAATGAATCCTTTGCTTTTAGTCGATAGTAAACAGACATGACAACTAAAAGTGTGAAATTAAAATGTGGATTCACGTATTTAGAGCATGTTTAACACTAAGTCTTGTTGAATTAATTGACTCCACAATAAAAATATGACCTTTTCCTAAGTGTTATCGATACGATTGCGGTAAACACTCAAACGTCAATTATTAGAATCATATTAAATGAGCATAAAATTAAATATCATTGCAATTATTATTCACGAGTTATAGCAATTTTAACCAATCTATAGGTTTCTTTTAAATCATTCGCTCAATTGATTTAAATATCAATTTTATTCAATGTGACCTCTAATTAATTCCTGAATAGTAGCGATTCTTTGATGTCAATGTCGAACACAAAAGTATGAAGTATTGAAAATTAATTCAATTGCATTTCATTTTGTAACTTGTCTTTTCTTCTGTCAATTAGTAATGACATCAAAAATTTTAACACTAATCATAGTTTATTTGAAATTTAAACATATAATCACTCAGAATGAAGATGAATACCCCGTCTGGTCGTTAGATAACTTAATTCCAAAAAATTATAATAAGCATATCATTCCAGTGGTCAATGGATCCCAACAAACAGTATCTGTTGGTATTGAAGTTAACGATTTGGTCAGTGTTGTTGAGTCGGGTCAGGTTTGTCGTCAAATTAATCATTTCTATTATTAAGTTCAATAAAAAAGTTTGTTATCATTTAAATTACTGTACAAGTTATGCAAATAAAATGAGATCTTCGAGTGAATTGAAAGAACAAATGCTTAAACCATATTAAAAGTTTTGATTATAATTATGCTGTAGTTTAGGAAGATTTTGAAAATATTTTTGGAAGTTGTTTGCATTGATTGATTGAAAAGCATGACTTTTTATGATTTGTTAGTCATTGACACTTGATTTGATGCTTCATCAAAAATGGAAAGATGTTCGCCTCAAATTACCACTAGATATGAACAATGATACTCAGATAATTCTGGATTCTTCGTGGTCTAATAAAATATGGACACCAGACACTTATTTCAGTAATGCATTGGAAGCAAAAGTATTGAATGTTATCAATCCCATATTTTATTATACAATATCTTACGATAACTATATTATGCAAAGTGTGCGAATGAACGTAAAGTTTCAGTGCAAAATGGATTTATCGCAATACCCTCAAGATGTCCAGTACTGTCCTATTGATGTTGTGAGCTGTAAGTTATTTTGCTTGAACTTACTTTCAGGTTCAGTATTTTGGAGTTATTGCTTAAAAACTTGAATTATTAGGAATGAAGTTTACAGATGGACTTCAGAAAGTTCTAATCTATAAACTCATTTTGTTTCCTCAAGAGTTGAAAACCGCAATTTTCTGATAAGTTCATGAATTACTGAAGACAAAATTACTATCAATATATAATTGATTGATAGTTCAAGTTTAGCAAATAGTGTAGAAGTCGACTGATGAATAGGGCTTATAGTATGCATTAAGAAAAAGAGAATATTTTTTCAGATATGAACAACTTTATAGGTTCTAAAACTTTCTAATCATTTCAACTAAAGCTTATTTACGAATTTGTCAATCAATAAAATGTTTATCAATCAGTTGTAATTTTTACTCAATTATTTATCTTCATTTACACTACAGTAACAAATGTTATTTTCATCAATTTAGTGACAAGAAGTAACAAAAGTGTTTTATTGAAATGGGATTACTTTATAAGTCCTCCATTCGATGATAATCCCAAATTTCGCATAAGAGATACAACTATAGGCTTATGTAAAAAGCATAACCATTTGGGACACTTTGCATGTCTTAAGGCTAAAATGAAATTAGTTCGAAGAGTTTCATATTATGTGATTCGTGTCTATGCGCCCACATTTTTGACAACCATTTCTTCATTCGTTGGCTTTTGGATTCCAGTTCTTGCATGGCCTGCGAGGGTATATTTGCTCATATTTTCAACCAAAATTCAATTAATTAATAGATATGTTTCGCACCAATTTATTCTGCCTCAAAGGTTGCTCTTCTCGTGACTCCATTACTAACTTTAGTGACACAAAATATCAATATTAATTCAGAAATAAACGTGTCATATGTGGTGGCGATTCACTGGTGGATGACTATATGCATATTCTTCGTATTTATGAGCCTAATTGAGTTCGCTGTGGCTATATCTTGGGCCTGGCGGGCCAACGACAGGAAAGCATTGCGCTCTACACAGGTTTACATTGTTTTCAATCATTTTAGCCTAATTTTCAAATTTCTTTTTTAAGGGTTATACTGAAGTCCCCAAAACTGATGGTTATGTCAATGATAGTTGGTTTTATCGATGCGGTCGTGTTATTGGAATCATTCTCGTTGATCTATTCGGAAATATTGATTACACGAAAGATCCATTGAGTAGAAATAAAGTAGACTATGCTTCAAGAGTTATATTTCCTGTTAGTTATGTGTTCTTTGTCCTCATTTATATATTCTCGACAGTCTGTCCCTGGGCTGTAGACTATAATTGGTGATCACTTTAGTCCTTCTCAAACTTTTTTGCCTCGCGGGCAAGTTCTATGGCCACAACCATTAAAACTCAAATTATCAAAACTTTTCTTATATTAATCAATTGATTGCAACTCACTAAAGGCCACAAATTTGCGCTTCACCCGCGACCATAGTTTGAGAAGCTCTGCTCTAGTCATTAGTCATTTATTAGATTGTCATGCATTATATGCTTAGTTTAAAAGATCAATAGTCGGGAAGAGATGTGTTCCTGAAAACAATTATGGATTATAAATATATAAAATCAGAACTGAGTTACATAGCCTTCAAAAATACCAAATATCAAACATCTTCATCTAAAAAAAGTTTTGAAACTTTTTTTCTCTATTCAAGTTTTAAAATCTAATCAAAATAACAATTTTTTGTTTTGTGGATAAGAGTGGATAAAAAAGTTAAAACTCTTAACTTAAACTGTCTTAATTATTTAGGAATTTCCAAGTCTATAAGACTCAGTTATGATTTGATAAAAAAATTTGTTAATTTTAATCAGTGTTCGATGGCTCGGGAGCTCAGCCCAAGTCTCAAGATTTTCTGCCAGGCTCAGGCTCATGTTTTAGCCCGGGCTCATCCTGACTGAGCCTATGAACCTGAAATTTAATACGCAAGAAAACTTTAAAGAATTTAAAGTGCAAATTTAAACCTTCTCAAAAAATTTACAAAGTCAGTACAAGGTCAGGCTCGAGCCTCAAGGCTCAGCTGAAAAGCTCGAGCCTTGGCGAACAATGATTTCAATTTAATAACCGTTTATAATCCATATTTGTTGTACTTCTAGATAGCAGTAACGCATCACTTCCAGACTATCGTTCAAATAAGTTTGATTCCTATGAATGTTGAAATTAAATTTAAATAAAAATTTAAAAATTAATTTGATTGTGATTAGAAAATTTGATTGCTTGGAATATGTTATTAAATGCGATATTCAGTTTACACATTGTTTATTCTTGATAAGCTCTGGAATGCTTTACTGCGGTGTCTCACTTGACGACGAAAAAGGATGCTGTAGTCAAGCATGTTATGTAATATTACATAACGTCAAACTTAACGTCCTTTAACTTTACATAAAATATGTCTTT
>JAQFZT010002715.1:0-10893 GCA_034696325.1 Camisiidae sp. | reverse complement strand
TGGAGAATTTGTTCGAGTCTTTTGTATAATAATGATATATCTTTTCTGGTTAGAACTTTCAGACTTATTTTACACAAATAGTTCAATAGAGACCAACTATTTTTGACACAAACGAGAAAAGATATATCAATATTAATGTACTGAACAAAGTTTTTTTCCAACTTCATTCCAACATAAAAGAAGTCCTCAAATCGTAATCAATAAACTATTTAATAGATATAATAAGTTATATAGAAATGTAAACACACTATAAACGGAGTTATAAATAACTAAAGCGTGTAAACAATGAAGTCTTATTATTTGAAAGAAAGCATTGTCTCACTTGTTGTATAGAATGAACTATAGCTTGATTTTTAAGGCGATCTTGAGCTTTAGTCAGAAATTGTGCTTAAACTAGTATTTCATGAAAAGATTACAAATACTTAGCATATTATTGACTTTGATTCTAAATTAATTGGGAAAACAGAGGCTCATATGTGAGAGCTTGAGCGTCAACTTGAGCTTAGCTTATGATGCAATGATTCTTAGTGCTCATTTAGAATGGTTTGAGCTATAGCTCGAGCTTAGCAAATGCTTTTCCCTACTTGATGATTATGATGAGTGTATTATGAGTGTAAAGGTAGGTAAGTATCACATAACATGCATAACAAATATCTAAACTCAAGATATACTGATAGACTAATAAATGGTTAATTGAACTCTCAATAGTGTCAATACTCACCAATTTATTTCCGGAATACATGAAGTTATCAGAAGTACCCATTGATAGCTCCAAAGGCATGTCACTATCAGTACGATTATAGATATTATACTTAAGTATGACTGGATTTCTAGCAATACATATATCAGGATATTTGAGTTCAACAAATAGTGGAGCGGTTATTACAGAAGTTAGTGGAAATGGAACTGAAGTTTCTGAAGATAATGTGCTAATACTTTGCGAATGAGATTTACGTTTCCAACTTATGCAATACATTCCAAGAGAAATGGGAACTAAATATTCTCGCGAACAGACCATTTTAAAACTCTCATCGACAGCAACACTTTCTTTAGAGTAATTACTTTTTTTCGATAAACAATTTATGGATTGATGAAATCTTGGGTTTAAGCCAATGATTTCTAATGGAATTTCTGTATTTCGTTTTGTCGATACATTTAGGTAGAAGGGCTCATCCACTCGAATCTGATAGACTGGTGTTGAAGACAAATTCGATATTTGACATGAGCTTAAAAAGGGTAGCAATACATCTAAATCTGTTTTCTCACTAATCGAACATGAAATCAACTTCTGTTCGCTCCCCATTTCATAAGTGGCGTCATATATCACTGTAAATGATATGCAATAATTGCCGATATTCTCAATTTTTACTACAATTTGTTTCTCAATTTCTTCTCCAACATTGATGTCATTTAGTAAATAGGTTTCAGTTAATTGTTTCAAATCATTGTCAATAAAAATACTACATTCACAGCCAATTTCAATATCATCACTGCTCGAGTCGATCACTTTCATATTCAATCTAAGGTTTGTTACACCAAATGATTCATCATTTTTAATCAATAGCTTTATGGGGTAGTATTCATTCATAAGTGCCGGCGAATTGTGCTCTAAACTTAAATTTAACTTTGATTGTGGTTTCAAAATAGCAGTTGATATAACACTAGATATGTGTTTAATATCTTGAATATCACTTGAGCGATGACTAAATTCATTAAATATGAAAGGACTGGAAATATCTTTGAAAGACCACTGAAGTATTGCACACATGGATTCACTGCCAAGAGTCAGATTGACTCCTATTATAGTAATTTCTCGGCCGATATCTTGCAAAAGAGGATTTATGCTAAAGGAAAACATATGAAGCTTTGATGGCATTAACAATAAATTTTTATCATATTTATTCTCTGATGAAGCACTTGAAGTGCTGACTATTTCACAAAATTGATTGTAGTGCTGGTCTGAGAAAAGAATATTTAATTTTGTGAATTTGATAGGATTCGGACAATTGGATTGCAAATAGAGCTCTAATATTACATTTTGATGACAATAAAATGTTTTAGATTTGAATTTAGGCTTACACTCAACGAACTTCATAATAGAATCCATTTTTATAGTAAAAACTGTTGGTTCGGTAGTTGTTTGCAAAGCATTCGACCACAATCTCAATGCAGTCTCGATATCATTTTCATTAGCGATCGGTATCATTAAAGGAGACTGTCTTTGCATTATATTTTGAATACTCGCTTGAATCGAGATCTTGTCCTGTAGTGAGACTTTATTTGATGAAGAAATACATTCAAGACCTAACTTAACGAAACTCATCAAATCAGCCGAAAGATATGCGGCGTGTAATGCAATTGTTAGAACTTTTTCAATTAATATCTTCCAACCCTCTTGTCTGTATTGAGGCAATACATTATTGAAAAATGTTAACGCATTTAAATAATCTTTAGTGTTATAATATTCTTCTCCCACTAAAACCATTAAATATCTTTTCATTCGCGGACATTTATATTTTTTGAATTGAGTGATTGCACTACTCAGTAAACCAATTATAAAAGCCTGAAAAAGGAACGCACTATTAATTCAATTCAATGAAATTAAGTTTATAATGATGTACCGCATGATTGACAGAAGTTATCTCTTTGTACTGCAAAGCTTTTATCCCAATTTTTTCTTTCTTCGAATCGAGCGGTTCGAGAGCTATTGAATAGATTGAAAACATTAAACTTTGTAATAATGTTGTAAATTAAATGATAAATTGAGATAAAGTTGAAAAATGACTCACTTTGACATCCGGGTCTCCACGATCTTTGTCCAAAAAACTCCATTTGTTGAGATGGCTGTAACACACTATTAAACAATTCTAAATCCTCTTTATTTAATTGATTGATTTGAGAGTCAACACAAAGTAAATGACAGAGTTTTCTGCGGTTCATCGCTTGAAGTGCTGACTCGTAGTAATAATATCCCGGGTTTTGAATTTGTGAGGGAACCAGACCTGTCTGTATTGCGTGATCGAATAGATCTGCGAATAGTGAGTATTGTTTCGAAAGCCACGCCGAATGTTCGAACTCTAACTCTTTGGGTTCAGATTTATTTTTGAAAATATCAATATGTTTACGAAATTGCGAGATCGCGTCCAATGGAGTATTCAATTGAAAGCATAATTTGCATATTTTGTAATTAATGAAACCTCCGATTGTTTTGATTTCATATAAGTTAGTAATAGTGGCCCGAACTTCCATTAGGTTTGCGTAAGCGTTCTTATAATGCCTGTAAAACATTGCATAAAAATTCCTTTAAATACTGTACAGAATCGCTTGTATTCAATGCATTGATTTATGGCATCGAAATCTCACTTGAGAGCTGTGGCCGAGTCTTGTTTGAGTTCACTGAAGAATGCAATTTTGAACTGATGTCTCACATAAAGCAACTGATGAGTAGTTTTATTCAACTGATCTCTATGTACTTTAATAAGTTTGCATTCGTGTTGATAATACATTTTCGCCAATTCATATAAAGCTGTTTCCATTCTTAGAGACAAATAAGAGATAGTTATATAACTCCGTTCATTAGATTCTCACTACAATTACCTCAATATATAACCCATTAGTTGCTGACCATCACTGACTGGTAGAACAAATAGTGATTTTGCGTTCAAATCACAAGAACTGCAAAGAAGTGCCGCGCGATCTGTCACTATTGAGTCATCTGTTATTCAAATATAAATCAATCAAAAGATGATTAATAACTAGTAAAATAAGTTGAATGCGAGTCAAGACCTGATAGCAAATGAGTGGATGTCTGAATGAGAACTAAAGTGATTCGAGTGTTCCTCCCCTGCAGTGAACGTCTCAAGTATTCGACTTTTGCCACGCATTCTGTTCTCTTTTCATTCCAATACAAGTCATCCCAATTCAAGTCAACGAATAGAACACAAACCGACGGAATTTCAAACAAATGCTTTTGAATCCAATTAGTCTTGAGAATGCCTTTAGGAATATGCCATTCATATGAAGACTTCTACCAATTAAACAATTAGTTATCAATACATATATAAAGTAAATACTCATTAATAATACTTTCTGTTTGGAAAGATTGAAATTGTATTTATCGCCAAATAATTTGAAATAAAGTGGCGAACGATCTGTTTGTCGATTGACTGTAAAAGCATTCCAAATGATGGCATGAATGGCATTATTGGTTGCATTCAAACCTATTAGTGCTATGAATGGCACCGGAATGTATTGTAACTCATGAGGAACACTTGTCTCATCCCATTCCACTACTTTTGCCACACTATCACTCATATCAGTTATATCTCATCAGCTATTAATTCAATATAATATCCAAAACTCATCAAAATTTATAAAAATATTCACAAAAATAGTTCAAACACTTTCAATAATGTAAACAAAATCTAATCTTAATTTATTGATAATATGAATAAATACATGAAAATATGATATATGAATGCCATCTCTTATTGATATAAGTATTGATATAATATATATGTATAGAATATGATGAAGTGTTTCATAAAACGTATGGTTTTCATCGCTAAGTCAAGTGTGTGTTTCACAGTGAAAAGCACTACAAGTTTATATTAAATACGATCTCATAGAAAGTTATAGAAAGTTTGAGTTAAGGCTGACTTCACTCTCTATTGCTATCGAAAAGGCCGGTATGTGTTAGGAGTGCTTAGAAGTGCATGCATTGTGAGAACCGATATGTCATTATAATAGTTGGCGATCGGCGGCCACGTCATTGACTCACTAATTATTATTATTATTATTCATTTATTAATATATGTGTAATTAGAGGCAAATTTATCAGTATTTAATTTAATTGTTTTAACTTGTGTTTTAAAATAAAAACTTGAAAATTAGTCAAAATGAATATTTTTCGATTAACTGGTGACTTATCACATCTCTTAGCGATTATAATACTTCTGCTTAAGATATGGAAAACACGTTCGTGTTCTGGTATCTATTCATTTATATTCATTTCTATTATTATTTATTTTACTAAAATCTCTTTATATGAATATCAATTAATTAATAAATGAATCTTCAAATGCAGGCATATCTGGAAAAAGTCAAATCCTATTCGCAATCGTTTACATCACCAGATATTTAGACTTATTTACGAATTTCATTTCGCTCTACAATTCGTTTATGAAAGTATTAAAACATTAATTAAATAAATATTGATTTAATCGATTCTTATATAAAGTGATTGATATAAGTTTTAAATGTATTTAAATGAATAGATAGTATTCATCGGCACCGCATTGGCCACTCTGTACTTGATGTACCTTAAATTCAAAGCAACTTATGATAGGAATCATGACACCTTTCGTATCGAATTTCTTCTGATACCCGTTACTCTATTAGCTCTATTAGTCAATCATGAGTTCACTCCTCTTGAGGTAACAATTAATTAGTGTAAAGCCTTAAATATTCAGATTTGATTGTATTGTTGATCAGGTCTTGTGGACATTTTCCATATATCTGGAATCGGTTGCAATTCTGCCGCAATTATTCTTAGTTTCGAAGACAGGTGAAGCCGAAACAATTACATCCCATTATTTGATGGCTTTGGGAACGTATAGAGCGCTATACCTAATGAACTGGATTTGGCGTTACTATTTTGAAGGCTTCTATGATTTGATCGCTATTGTGGCCGGAATTGTCCAAACAGTCCTTTACTGTGACTTTTTCTATTTATATGTTACCAGAGGTTTGTTTACACACCATATTTACTTATGATTATTATTATGATTGAGTTTTAATTGGAATGAAAACACTTTAAACCCGGTTTTCTTTAATTAGTGATTCGCGGCCGAGCGCTAAGACTACCCGCATAACAGTTTGTCATCGTTCACATCACAAGCTTTAACTAAGATGGAAATCGTCTTTAGCACAGAGCGGAGCAGCGAAAGTATCTAAACTTTGCACTTTATTTATCTTTTAAATTGTTAGAGCAAAATATTGTTCATAAGTGCCTCAAATTTCTGGCATTTGATTACTGTTATTAACTCATTCAAATTTCAATTGTATTTATTATTTCAATTTTAATCGATTTACAGATTCAAAAACTGAGTTCCAGTTTTCTGTTTGTAAATATTTATAAATAATAGTATTTCTACATTAATAACCAAAGTTTTAGGTTCTTTATAATGCAACCGAACTCTATGTTATGTGTTATGTATGGGTTTTCAGATATAGTGCTCTTGTATAAGATTTAATAATTTATATTAAAAATATTCAATTATATCATATCTTTGACAAAATGATTGACTTTAAAAAATTTATTTGAAGTAATTCTTTTCAAGAAATGTTTATAAAACAAATTCAATTATATATAAAGATTATTCAAAAATAGGTTTTGTTCAGATTATTAAGTAATTAAAAAGTTGATATTCAACTAATAGAACGTGCTTTTAGTGAAACCACATTATCGAAAGAATTTGAACCTTTTATATAAACCAATAATTATAACTTATATAAAATAGGATTTAACGTTTGGCACCACTTCTAGTGTTAGAGCTCAGTTTGTGATTCATTAGACGATCAACAATATCACATGCATAACGAACTCGTGTAAATACTTCTTTACTGCAGCCGTACTTTTCAATCAAATTGAATTTATATGTTTTGAAATCTCTCTTATCATTGATATAAGTGACGGCACCCATTAGTGGGCAAAGAATCAGTTTTGTGTGATCTTGAAAAAAGTTTATCTGTAAATAGAAATTCAAATTATAGTTAATTTACTCATTATTGGCATTCGTATTGAATGTAATGATTAATACCTGAACACTTCCGTTCGTTAATTGAAAGACTATAGCATTTCGAGTTCGGAACCAATTGTTGAGATGCGGCAGTCGGACCAAATCGTCGCCATCGCGGGGTTTTGGCTTATCTCCTGTTTTAAGTAGATGTTCATTCATGTAGTTTCTGAAATATTTCAAAAGAGTCAACTTCTTGTACAGATCTTGAGGACACGCATCGAATTTGTGATAACGTTCAGTGCCGTCGCGTTCAATATAATGCATATTTGTTTCGTCGGCCATAAGAACTATTTTTGTGATATCATTAAATAGAACGCCAACACTATTATCGCATAATTGATAGCCTAAACCATATTTGTCTGTGTAGTCAACCCATTTGCTTATCCAGAAGATGGGCGAAGCGGCCGGATCTTCAGCGTCGTCTTCCATTACATGCGCTCTTTCTGATGGTTTACTTTTAACCAAATGATGCAATTGATTACTCAAATCACCCAAATAGAAGTCTTTTGGGAGCATATCTGGATTGCTTTTAGAGCGAGTCATCGGACCATTTGGTCCATCGCCGCAATGGTTAACCTTCTTATCCGGTGATTCACGTCTGACACCATTGTTTTGCATATCACCCAAAGGCCGTCGGGGAGACATCTTGAATTCGGTGGGCATTATAGAAAGGCGGCCGTCATTAAAACGCGGCGCAACTGTCAAGCATGAAGTGGGCAGACGGGAGGGAATATAGTTTCCAGTCATGTACGGGTCTTCAAGTACTTCAGACATTGAGGGCCGCTTTTGTGGATCCGATTGAAGAAGTTTTCTTATAAAGTTTGCCACTTCTTCAGAAACATAACCCGGAATTTTGTATTCGTTTAATTTGATTCTCTTATACGTATCCTTTAAGTCGTTTGTTTCAAAGGGAGGTTTTCCCACAACCAGAGTATACACAATACAACCCAATGACCAAACGTCCACTTCATAGCTGTGACCCTTTTTGCACAACACTTCGGGTGCGATATAATTAGGAGTTCCGCATAGAGTTAGTTTGCGTTCGCCTTCAGACGCTATTCTTGTGGCTAATCCAAAGTCACCGACTTTGAGCTCCATATTATCATTGAGGAAAAGGTTTCCTAATTTTAAGTCTCTGTGAACTATTCTGTGGTCATGTAAGTATTTACACGCGTATCCGATCTGACGAACATAATAACGGACTTCTGCCTCATTTAACTGTTTGCGTCTTTTATGCATTTCCATCAATGACTGCAAACAACATTCAATTAAAGTTATCATTTCTTAACAAATTTCAAAATACATAAAACAAGTTCTTACTCTTTTGCTGCAGAGCTCGAGCACGATATAAATATAATCTTTATCTTCAAAGAAGGTGTGAAACTCAACGATATGTTGGTGTTTAATACTTCTGTGAATCGATATCTCTTGACTCATCTTTTAATAGAAAATAAGAGAGTTATCTCACTTTTAAACATTTGATGTTATTTTAAAACAAGTTTCAATGAGAGACTGATAATAACCTAAATAAGCATTAACTAAACCATAAATACCTTATCCTTTTGGTCGGGTTTAACTAATTGTGATTTTGCGATCACTTTTCCCGCATATATTTTGTTATTTGAATTGTCGATGAGTTCAAAACATTTTGCAAATCCTCCCTTTGGTTAAGAAATTGGTTGAAAAACAATTTAAAACTTAATGAAAAAACAAAACAAAAATAACAATAAGTATTGATATAAGACTTACTCTTCCCAAGAACTTTCCTTTTCTGTATTGTTTTCTAGTGTTGGGATCAATTACCAGATCCGGGATTTCTATCTTCAAGTGATCGTTACGTCTGGACATTGTTAACGTTTAACTTGTTTAACACTTTGCACTTTAGTTAAGACACAATATGTTATAAAAGTATTAATACAAAAGTAGTCAAAATGATGTATAAAATGGTTATGATATTGAAATCAAATTAAAAAAGTGTAGAAACAATGCGATTTTAAATGCTAACGAATTTAAGACCTCTTAAGACAAGTTTTATCAGTCGTTTACTGAACTTTTTCGTGACTCATATAATATAAAAGTATTGTCAAAAATCAAAACCCACACAAAGTCAGTGCACTGTTTTCTCAGTTCAGTTCAACGGACAGAAAACAATTTTAAAAATTTAAATCTCGTTTCGTATGATTTGCGCAAACTCTTATTTAAAGGTTTTTGAACGCTTTCTGTCGCTATAGAAACACTATTATTATTATTATTATTATTATTATTACACGCGTTTTACTATTCATTCATTTAAATCACTGCTAAAATCCTTAAAATTAATTCTAATCATTATTGTGTTATAAATGCCTAATAATATTCATAATTAATAAGTTCTTCATTTAGTATTCATAAGAGATCTCAATTGTTTCAAACACTTGTAATCAGTTGTAAGTCTTGAGAATCTGATCAAGTCTTGAAAAGTTATCGATATTTTTATTTAAGTTAAACTTAAGGTTTGGTTTATTATTATTACGTAATAATATTGAAAATTTATAAACATTTCAATACAATTAAAAAAGTGTTGAGTACTATATTTTGTTTATAATGAAGAAAAATAAAGTAAATGTTAAGGTTTCGGACAAACAATTGATTGACTCAAAGCCTAAAAATAAAAACTCATTGAAAAAAAGGAAAATTCATTTGAAGAAAGAAAAAACAATTTGTAAATATCCACAAGACATTAGCGAAGCCTCAAGTAATTGGAAGCGATTGTCATTAAAGTTGAACTCAAATAAAACCAATGATAAAAAGAGTGACAAAAAAAGCAAAAGTTTTAAAACAAATCAAACAAAACGTGATAAAATAATAGAAAATAAAAGTGTAAAAAAGGGTGAGATTTGGTTCGATGGCGTCGACAACTGCTTAATCAAGTCATCTATGGTTGACACAAATGGTTCGGATGAAAAACTTGTTAAAGAGAAGAGCTTTACAGGAGCGACAAAAATAGTTGCGATGGACTGCGAAATGGTTGGCACTGGAAGTGATGGTAACAATTCTATTTTGGCCAGAGTTTCAATCGTTAACTTTTTCGGACATTGTCTTTATGATAAATATGTGAAACCAATTGAAGAGATAACAGATTACAGGACACATGTCAGTGGTATCAGACCTTCTAATCTTGTGAATGCACTCGATTTCAAAACAGTCCAAAAAGAAGTTCATGATTTACTTGAAGGTCGTATACTAGTTGGACACGCCTTGAAAAATGATTTTAAAGTTCTATTCTTAAGTCATCCGAGGCATAAGGTTCGGGACACGAGTAAATACTTCAAGCGTTTGTTCGGTGGCAGAAATCCTTCATTAAAAAGACTTTCGGAAACTGTTTTAGGAGTGAAAGTACAATCGGGAGAACATGACTCTGTAGAAGACGCACGAGTGGCTATGAGACTCTTCACTATGTATAAGAGGAAATGGCAAATTGATATTAAAAACAAGAGAAATACTAAGATTATTAAAAATAAGTAGATTTTTATTTAATGAGTTAACATGTTAATAAAAAACTTGCAAAATTGAACTGTATAAGTGTCATATTGGACCACTTCTGTCAGCATAATCCTTAACTTCTTCCTCTCAACATAATCTCAATCATTCTGAAGATAATGTGTGAATCTGACAGTAATGGTTCTGTAGTAGTGGTCAGATAACATAACATAAGCAAAAAAAATCGTTTTCGATATCAATAAATTGAGTCTTCAAACAGATGTGTTTCATTTCTTTAATTCGATTGAAGATTCCTTTTAGATACTAATTTGGAACTTCTATTAAGGCTTAAAACGCAATTGAGGGACCGGAGAAGAAAAGGGCATTCAATTTATATATTGTTGCCCTTTTTAACAATCATTATGAAAATTAATGAGTAGTGAATAGAAAAAGATCACTTTGCATGAGCTTTAGCTTAATTTTTATGATGAGCTTTAACTTGAGCTTATAGTAAGGAATACCGTTTTACCTCACATATAAGGACCGGTCCTTAATTAGAGAAATCTCAAGACATGGAACTTTCTGGACATTAAAGACCAATGAAAGTGCTATCACTCATAATTAAACAATTTTT
>JAQFZT010002714.1:0-10895 GCA_034696325.1 Camisiidae sp. | reverse complement strand
CTAAGAATGTGTTTGCTTTGAATCCTAATTAAGAAGATTTTAATATTAAACTCAATGCGAATTTGAAACTTGTCTAGCAGTATGTGTTTACTATTTTGCCTTATCTGATTAATAGCGCATTTCAAAGTAATACCATATTGATTGCCATCGATGCGCATGCTTTCGAGTCTTCATCTGTACATTCTATTTAACTAAATCTCGCTTTCAATAAAATGACTGAAACCAGTTTGAATCCATTAACTTAGTAAATCACCATGAGAAGTTTTTAGTTCTTCTCCGTGCAAATCATATGGTTGCCACATTTTCAAAACCCCAAATCTGTACAATTATAATCAAAGAGGAGAACCTTTAACAAAATTTTGAAAATTTTAAGTTTGAGGTTTAATTATTAAGATTAAGCATTTACATTAATTAATCAGCCAATTATCATTGTTATTATTTTAATCGATGAGTGGATGTTTCAAGTGCTTGATTTCGACTTTTTTTTATCAATTTTCTACTAGTTATAACATTTTGAATGAATTCCTAACAAGTCATATTGAAGTTTACTTCTCTCTCAACACAAGTATAACATCATAGAGTACGGATCGAAAGTTTACCTGTAAAGCATTTGATATGCAAAAACATATCCATAATTTTGTAAGAAAGCATGCTTTGAGTATTGGGTTAATTGATAGCGATTGGATAAAGTTAACCAATAAACCTTTTTACACGATACTGTACTAGGGTTACCATAAATAGTTGCAGCACAAAGCTGGACGAATAAAACAAAGGATCACCCTGGTCAATTTTCAGACCACGAAGACATAAAACCTATTTATTTAAAGCCGTTTGCAATGATTTCTGGATTGGTTACGCCTCAAAGTATTGGTCTCACAAATAGAGAAAATATCAGAAAATTAATTCAAAGATTAAATGTTTGTAAATTCGATATAATAGCCATTATCATCGCATCTTTCTTCATATCTTTAGTTCCATTAATACTCAATTATAGTATCGTTAAGATATAATATATTGAGATATGCCTGGTATACAATAAGCAAAATTTTAATTTTCGTGATGACTAAGCACTATTTTATGCTTGAATTTTTCTATGTTCATAAAGTTTATATCTAATTTTTAACATTTACTTTTTGGATGAATTCTGGTGTTCATCCTAAATTAAATTAACAACACAACTCGCTTCCATGTACTAATTTTTCCTGAATCGAAAGAAAACTTCTGTATGGACTGTATGTAATGCCGTATTTAAGAGCGAATGCATCATCGAATGACTTGAAGAAAGATTTTACAAGTTTCTCTTTCGGTTCATCCTATCAATAAACTTATTTTTTCATTGATTTTCTTTGGGAAATGTTCAAAAATGGTCTATTTGAAAAAGATTTAATAGAGAAATTTCGACCGCAACTGAAGACTTGGAATTTGTTTTTTGAGTGTACATTATATTGAGAACAAATAATAACAATAATCATTATAATAAAAGCTCAATTCTTAGCTAACAATTGACATATAATGCAATGCGGTATTGCCAATACCATTGAAATTTTCATCTATTGATATTACTCATTGACTTTTTCATATTATTGATCATAACAAATCTAACATAACTGAATTAAGAAAAACAACTCTGTGACCACACAAACAATGAAAGATTTGTTCTTAAGTTGGACCTCTCGTCCAATAAGATAACGCTTAGACTCAAAATGACTAAAGCAGACACTTTCTCCATCCTAACCATACAGTAATACTGTAGGACTGCGCAAAACACGAGAGCAAATGAAACCCAAACATCATTTTAGGGCACTGTCTAATAGATTTAAATTTAATTTACATTTGAGTTCAATATCAACTCATTTGTCACAAATCACAGGAAATCACTTTAAATATTAGTCTACTTATTGTCTAGTGCTATCAATTTAACCACTGGACCAAACAGTAAATTGTCTTCAATGACTTCAAGACTCCTTTTAGTCAACAAAAATGAAAAATGAAATGTAAATCTTTTTTGACATAAATATATTAATCTTGTAAGCAAAGTTATCTACTAGTTGTTATTACTAGGATTAATTGAGAGAAATCTCTCTTTATTATTGCTATACTGCTACACTTTGAAAAAAAAATATTAATTATTTGAAAAATACATGTCCTCTTTCAATGTCTTCACACTTTTTATTATAAACGACTAGTTTCTAGCCTATGACACCCGGCTTATTACTGGAAGAAAAATGTCTCATATTAGACCTGAAGAATACATAATGGGATCAATTATGTTATACATAAGTCCAGTACAAATTTCTTCTCAAATGATTTTCAGATTTTGTTTATAATTTAAATTTTTCCGTTTAAGCGTTTGATTTTAGCTGAAATAATTATAACTCGATTTAGATATTTGTATCAATTCATTTTTGAAATCATTAAATATTTCTGTATTCAAATATTTTTCACTTTTTCTCATTTAAAGTTAATATTTTATTTTTTCCGAATATTTCAGTAAAATTTGATGATTAGATGATTTAACAGAACTTTGATAAATGATTGCTAAAATTTAACGCAAAATCATAGTGAGTGGACTACTTTTTTATGTGAGAAATGAGCAAAAATATTTTAAAAATATCCATTGAAGCTATGCTTTAAAACTTTCTGAGAGTACTTGTATTTATAATATTTAATATTAAAGTCTATGGAATGGAAAATGGTTTAAATCTGAGAAAAAATTATGAATTTTGAGAACACATGATAATATTTCCTATTAACTGAAATCTATGAAAAAAATTCTTAAATATTGCGAAAATGAGATGTATTCTGTAAAAAAAATTTTGTTGGTGTAATGGGTGCGACCGATAGCAGCCCAACACCTGCTCTTATCAATTGACAGTTTGTTCAATTTGTAACTCTAATAATGAATGAATTGCATGCAAATATTTCAGTTTATAGTTTCAAATTATAGTTGAAAACTTATGATTAAATGAATTGTTTGTAGATTTTACTTCGAGTTTTTAAATGAGTGTTTAATTCATCGAATGTCACAATATTTCAAATAATTTTATATGAAACGATTCTGTTAAATATGCTTTTTATAGAATTAATCGGTTAGAAATAATATAATAAAATTCGATTAAATTGTTAGTATAAGTTGTGAAATAATAAAAATAATTAATATGATATAAAAACAAATGGCATTGATATTTGATATAACTTATACTCAAAACTAATAATTTAAGCTTTACTTTAGAAATGAAAAATATTTTGTTATTAAGTTTTTTTAATTTATGAGTCAATCAAAGAGTGTTATAAATCATTTTTATTTAAAATTCAGAATTATAATAGGATAAAATTGAATAAAGCATTCAATTTAATCCAAATATAATAACTGCTAATTCTTGTAAAAATATTTGGCACTTCTGAATCAATACATGAAGATGAGCCAAACGATACGATTCCAACTAATTTAGTCATTCCAAGTAAATTTGTTGAGGTGAGAGGTCCACCGGAATCTCCCTATTAATTTAAAATTCAAACTCATTAAACTAATATTTGATTAAAAAGTTATTGAACAGTTAATCGAAATGAACAATGACTTCGTAACTAGAAATGTGAAAAGGTGGACACCCATGTAGTTATTTATACGGCTTTTGTTTGACAAAAGGTGGTGAGTCTGTCAGTGAGTGTGATCTACAACAATGCATTCCGTCATAAAGCAAAGTGTACTTACATTACAAATACTTCTACTTGAATCTGTAGCGCAAATCATATTTTGAGTTATTTGATCTGTTTCCCATCTGGCTTCACATTCAGTGTTTGAAACTACTGTCAAATCGGCCACTTGTAAACTTGAAGAAGTAGGACCTGCAACAGTTGTTTTGCCAAAACCTGAAACTGTGACAGAAGAACCAGGCATTGGATCACTGAATTTCGACATTTTGACAATTTTTGCATTTGTATCAGGACGAAAAGATGTGGACAGTATTAATAATGCGATATCGTTTGGGGGTAAAAGTATGTCGTTATTATAATTTTCATGTATAATGACTTTTTTGACATTAACTGTAGGACCACTTCCATATTCCAATGTATTGTATCTGACCGCTTCAATAACTTTTCTATTTATATTAATAATAAATTAATTCATGTTTGGTCTCGAGTCTCGATTCAAAGTAATCTTCTCGAATCTTCAAATTCATTTCTATTCATTATTTCACAATATTCCTTAAAAATTATCATATTTTGATCTAATTTTTAAACTTATTTCATGAAAATATGAACAAGTTTGAAATAATAAAACTAAAATAAGTAAATAATTCATATATTCTGATGAAAATATGAACACTTTATATTTTTAAAGTTTTAATTTGATTTAACGTTTAGAATTTAACAAATAAAAGATTTCTCTCTCTCTCTCTCTCTCTCCCTCTCTCTCTCTCTCTCTCTCCCTCTCCCCTCTCCCTCTGTTTAACTCTTATAGGATTTATAAGTCTCATATAATAGATTGATTTACACAAACTTTCGAAAAGAGTTCTGAAACGAATTTTGAATCAAAATAATAATTATTTAAGAATATTTGTGTGGGAACATATTAAAATCAGTTATTTATTTCATTCTATGATTTAGTCGACAAACTATTCCGGATGATAAACATCCAATGAAACCTCTGCCAGATCTTAATAATACTGTAGTGCTTATGTATGGCAGCGGAACGGGTGGTCTTATCAATTCAAAGTTAATTTTGTAAATAAACAAAAAAACATGACATATTTAACTAAGCCTTGAACCGAGCTTAAGAGCCCAGAGGACACTTATCACACTCATATCTTAAATTAATTGTTAAAAATGAAATGAAAGTAAAAACAAACCCAAAAACACAATGACCAGCTGTAACGACTAGTTTAGGAGCAATCAAAGATCCACCACAAACAGAATTATCAGCACTTACAAGTTGAACTTGAAATGGACGTTCGCCATTCAGTGAATTTCTACCGCCGACTATTCTCTCATTTCTGACATCGATTTCATGTTCTAATGGATTATTGAATTCTGAACTCTTAACCGATGAAAGTAATAAAGTTGTAAAAAATGACAAAACTATAGCTAAACTTATGAAATTCATTCTCATTAACTCATTGAATCAGAAATATTGAAAATAAGTGATCACTAACTATTTGTTTGAACTTATAAATATATACCATCTTTAGGTTAATGAACTCATCCTATTCTGATTGAGTTCAAGGCAACAAATAGTTGTATAGCATTTGTTTGATATAAAGTAAGTTTATCTATTAATGTCACAGAATATATGTTCTAATTAAAGAAAGATCTTACAATTCAAATAACATCTATATATTGATTATCAATTTGAAGGGCAAATTATAAATTTTGAGGATAGATTTTAACTATCGATTACTATTTATCTTTAAAAAGGTTGAGGTATTGCCTAAATAATTGATGCAAAAATTGAAAGCAGGCCTAAAATTTAATTCAATGAAAATTTGAATTCTTATGACAAATGCTGAGCTGCACTGCACGAGAAATCAAATCAATGTGAAACAGAACTTTAAGCTCTTTTAAATAGAATTCGCTTTTATAGAGATAGACTTCATTCTTCATTTCAATACTGAAAATGCAAGCGTTTTCATATTTAAACACATCAACACTTTTAACAGATGTTTGTTTGGCATTATCCATATATTCCCTGTAATATATTTGATGATTATTAACTCAAAATTTATTACAATATTTAAAACCTGTTACCGTCAAAATTTGATTTGACAATATTTCAAAATAATTTAAAACGAAATAATTGATTTCACTCTCTTTATTCAATTAATCGATTATAAAATGATGTACAAGTATTACAATGCAAATAATATAATAAAACTCGATTCAACTTTTAGTACAGGAAACAATCAGAAAAAATTTATTATAATTAGATAATAATTAATTAAATATTATATAAAACAACTTAAACTCAAATCTCATAATTTTATTTTTTTAGAAATGAAAAATTCTTTGGTATTAAGTTTTCTTAATTAATGACTCAATCAAAGAGTTTTGTAAATAAGATTAATTAAAACTCAGAATTATAATAGGATAAAATTGAATAAAGCATTCAATTTAATCCAAATATAATAATTGCTAACTCTTGTAAAAACATTTGGTAGAGTTTGACTGAGACATAAAGTAGCGTCAAAAGACACGATTCCAACTAGTTTTGTAACACCAAATGAACTGATTGAAGTGACCGGTCCGCCGGAATCTCCCTATGAATTAAACTGATTTAACTATAATTTATTTAAAAAGTTATTCAAATTGAAGTTCCACAACAATAGAGCTTCGGGACTAAAGCCTCAATTAAAATTAAAACAATAAGTTCTATTATATTAGGTTTAAATCTTTGCTTTAGTAATACACATTTGATTGTTGCAAATCAAACTCATATTTCAATTGATTCACAAAAAAATATTATTAAAAATTATTATTATCATAACCAGTGAGCAAGCCTGTTTTCAACAAGAGTGTCCAGTTTTAATGAAGTTTTATGGGTGATCACTAGCTGGTATGTGCGATTCCTAACGCTCATACTTTTCAATACAATTATTAGAGTATCCAGACCTCCCGGATTCCCCGAGATAATCCCGGAATTGACTAAATTTGTAGAATCATAGTGCTTGGTCCCACCTTTGCATTTTCTCTGAAATATTAAATTCTCAAGAAACATACCTTGATCCCCTCTTTCATATTTCTGAAACTCCCTGAATCCTCTTGGCTAGACCTGGTCCCACTAACAATTATGCTTCAAATAGATAAGTATTAGGAAGAGCACATACCAACTTGTGATCACCCAATGCAAACTTTTTCTTTCTACGACTATACTATCATTAATTAGTCTCATTCATACAAATATTATATGTACATCACTCAACCAATCTTATCATATGTTTTATTAAGCAATTAGCAATTATTTTAATTGAAAATGTTTTAACTCGAACTCTTTTTAATTTCGTGGGAAAAGTTTGTCAAGTTTTTTTCATACTTGGTATTATACATGTGCAGCGGGTACCCGCACTTGCGGGTTTCTGCGGGTATTTGCGGGTACCCGCATGATTTGATACGAGTGCAGGCGGGTGCGGGTGTAAAGGTTTTTCAGATGAATACCTGCATAAAAGTTGAATAATAGAACTCAATGCTTATTGAATTTTGAAAACAGAAAAATATATCAAAAAAGGTAAAAACTCTTTTCAAATTGAAACGGAAGATCACGCTTTATTACTAGGCGGAAAAAGCTTCAAAAGTCATTAATTTCAATAAAAATGTTATATATTTAATGCATTTAAATAGCACAAGATATTGGAATGCGGGTATTTTGCGGGTTTCGCGGGTACCCGCAATTATTTCTCTGCGGGTTGCAGGCGGGTGCGGGTACAAGAATTTTCCAAGATGCACATGTATACTTGGTATCATTTTTTTAAACACCTATCTCTAGAAAGAGATCATTGTGAAACTTGTCTTTGATTTGAAAGCTAAAGTAAACGCTAAAAGACCTTCAATTTTATGAAATAGTTCAATTGAAAAACAACAATGACTTCAAATCTGGAAATGTCAAAGGGTAGACACTTTTGAACTTATTTGTCAAGCTCGTGTTTTGACAAAAGGTGGTGAGTCTGTCAGTGAGTATGATCTACAACAATGCATTCCGTCATAAGCAAAATATACTTACACTACAACCACTCGCAGTACTGGAATCCGATGCGCAAATCATATTACTAGTTATTGAAACAAGTGTGCTCGCGGTATTCCAACTGTCTTGGCATTCATTGTTCGATATAACTGTCAAATTTGCCGCTTTTAAACTTGTAGATAAACTTAGATAATAATTAATTGAATATTATATAAAACAACTTAAACTCAAATCTCATAATTTTATTTTTTTAGAAATGAAAAAATCTTTGGTATTAAGTTTTCATAATTAATGACTCAATCAAAGAGTTTTGTAAATAAGATTTATTTAAAACTCAGAATTATAATAGTATAAAATTGAATAAAGCATTCAATTTAATCCATATATAATAACTGCTAACTCTTGTATAAGTATTTGGCACACTTGAATCAGTACATGAAGTTGAGCCAAACGATACGATTCCAACTAATTTAGTCATTCCAAATAAATTTGTTGAGGTGAGAGGTCCACCGGAATCTCCCTATTAATTTAAAATTGAAAAACTCATTAAACTATTATTTGATTAAAAAGTTATTGAACAGTTAATTGAAATAAACAATGACTTCGTAACTAGAAATGTGAAAAGGTGGACACCCATGTAGTTATTTATACGGCTTTTGTTTGACAAAAGGTGGTGAGTCTGTCAGTGAGTGTGATCTACAACAATGCATTCCGTCATAAAGCAAAGTATACTTACACTACAATGACTATTACTTGAATCTGTAGCGCAAATCATATTTTGAGTTATATCCACTTCTGTTCCCCATCTAGCCTGGCATTCAGTGTTCGAAACAACTGTCAAATTTGCCGCTTTTAAACTTGTAGAAGGTTCACCAGTACCTCCAACAGTTGATGAGCCCCAACCCGATACTATGACAGAAGATCCAGGCATTGGATCACTGAATTTTGACATTTTGATAATTTTTGCATTTGTATCAGGATCAAATTTTGAGGACAGAACTAACAAAGCGATGTCGTCATGGGATAAGTGGATAGTGCTGTCATAATTTTCGTGTATAATCACTCGGCTCACATCAGTTGTGGGACCGTTTCTATAGTCCAATGTATTGTATCTCACTATTATTGATTGAGCCGCAAATCTGTTTCAATTTATAAAATATAAATCAATGTTCGGTATCCGGTCTCGATCGAAAATTATCTCTTTGAGTCTTCTCGATAAAAGTGAGATTTTACAGAATTATAAAAAGTGAAA
This sequence comes from Camisiidae sp., assembly GCA_034696325.1. Taxonomy (NCBI): domain Eukaryota; kingdom Metazoa; phylum Arthropoda; class Arachnida; order Sarcoptiformes; family Camisiidae; species Camisiidae sp. Next base: position 1,971 of record JAQFZT010002714.1, on the reverse strand, counting down.
GCGAAAGAAAAGCAAAATCATACAGATTTTTAAAAGCTAAATTCTAAACTTGAAAGCGAATCAACATTATAGACGAGACTCCACTCAAACTCGCAGAAAATAATTATTTGATACTCGAAAACTTCACTTCTCGAGAATATCGACCACTAATATTTGCTATATTATATATTTTATTGAAATATAAGAATCTTCTTTTAAAAATTTGAATGATGTTTGACAGACAATAAAAAGATTAAAAAAGTTATCATTAATGGAAAAAATACAACACTTTTAACATGTAATCAATATTATAGCTTCTATTTTTGATTATGTTTATAATGAATTAGTTTTTATGAAAACTTAAACTTATGTTAAAATGCGTAGAGCAGCGGAATCAGTCATTATCTTAATTTATAACAAATTTTATTAAATCTTAACAATCACTTAATTTCAAGAAAAAAATTAAAAAGTTATGCAAAAATCAATTTTCGTAAAGTTTTACTTTGAGATCTATAAATAAATAAACAGATAAATATGAAAATTCGAACTGATCCTATGAGCCCAGAAGACACTGAATATAATCATATCTAAAATTAATTGTTTTAAATGAGATCAAAGTAGAATGAGTGGTCTTATCAATTGAAAGTTAATTTTGTAAATAAACAAACAAACATGACATATTTAACTAAGCCTTGAACTGAGCCTAAAAGCCCAGAGGACACTTATTATACTCATATCTTAAATTAATTGTTAAAAATGAAATCAAAGTAGAAACAAACCCAAAAACACAATGAGCAGCTGTGAGGACAAGTTTAGGAGCAATCAGAGATCCACCACAAACGAAATTCCTATTAACTCCAATCGCAACTTGAAAAGGACGTTCGCCATTGAATGTATTTCTACCGCCGACTATTCTTTCATTCCTAACATCGATTTCAGATTCTAATGGATTATTAAATTCTGAACTTTCAACCGATGAAAGTAATAAAGTTGTAAAAAAAGACAAAACTATAGCTAAACTTAAGAAATTCATTCTCATTAACTCAATAAAACAGAAATATTTAAAATAAGAGATCTCTAACTATTTGTTGCAACTTATATACCATCTTTAAGTTGATGAACTCATCCTATTCTGATTGAGTTCAAGGCAACTAATAATTCTATAGCATTTATTTCATACAATATAAATTTATCTATTAATGTCACAGAATATATGCTAATTTAAGAAAGATCTTACAATTGAACTCAACCTATATATTGATAATTGATTTGAAGGGCATATTAAAAATTTTGAGTATAGATTTTGACTATCGATTACTATTTATTATTAAAGAGGTTAATTAAAACATAAAACTTAATTGAATAAAAGTTTTAATTCTTATGAAAAATCTTTAATTGTACTGTAAGGGACTTTGAAATCGCCTAAATTCGAAAATACAATCCCCTTAAAAACTGAGCGAAAAATAATAGTTTCGCAATTTATTTCAGTGTTATTAAGAAGATTTTTTATTGAATCGATGGACAATTTCAAATCAAGATATTTATATATTTATTAAGCATATATTAATTATCGATTTCAAGAGCCAATTATAAATTTAAAGAACAGATTTTGTGTATCGATTACTGTTTATCTTTAAATAGGTTCAAATATGCCTCACAGATTGATGCAAAAATTAAAAGCAGGCCTTAAATTAATTCAAATAAAAATTTTAATTCTTGTGACAAATACTCAGCTGCACTACAGGGGACGAAAAATTAATATGAATATTGAGTTCAATAATATTTTAACTAAATTGTGTTTGAAAAAAGATTGAAAACAATTTTCACTAAATCTCCTGCAAATAATAAGACCTTATGCTATGGAATGCCATAACAAGTCCTGTTCAGTTTTTATATGACATGTCTTGAAGTGATTTATTTTTATTGACTTTCTTTCTTAAATTTTTCATATCTTTAAAATCTCATCTTCATAATGATGGCCGTAGTCTGCTA
>JAQFZT010002713.1:0-10899 GCA_034696325.1 Camisiidae sp. | reverse complement strand
AAACTCATGAACTGAGTTGTGTTAAAAATGGTTTTCTGGTGTAAATCTCATTTAAACGCTATAATGAATTGATTCATTCTGCATATGATTCTAAAATTAAAATGTAATTTAATCTTTCAAAGTATATGTAAGGCATCCCTTATAGTTTTGAAAACTGTAAGAAAACTTGAAACTAAGTTTCTTGAAGATGGAAAAGGCAGTGAACACAAGAGTTTTTAAATATAATTTCGCACTCAATTAATTCTTTGTTTTGATATTTTAGTCAAAGTTTGGCATCGCATCACACGATCGTTTACTCAGTTCCGCTTCTGTCGGCGCTTTGAACATATAATTTGAAATGAGCTTAAGAATAAACTCTATTTTCATATCATATTTCATCGACATGTTTGAGCGTGAGTACAGTTGTACCTCATTATAGAGAATCGTAAGCTTATAGAAAGCATTTCTTTCATATCGAACTGCTTTTTGGAAAATCCAAATCAAACTTACGAAAGGGTTTAAGTTATTCAACAGTTTTTAATCATTCAAAATCTGAACATCAGATCATTGATTGTACGCTAACGTTGCTATTCGTGTACCCATTCTTTAAAGCATATTTTAGGGCACTTTTAACTGATGTTACGGACAATTAATTCTACAAAAGATTGTAAAAGTGAGCCTTTGTTTTATCCAAAACCAACATAAAGCTCACAGATTTAGTCGTTTCCTATGATTTGCTAATTCTCACTGTATATGAAATTTAATATTTGAATAGTTGTCGTTGATTGTAGTGCTTCTGTTTCTATATTTACAACATTCCAGGTGTGGACACAACTGTGCCATTTCAGAAACAGTCGCGTATCCAATAGAAACTTTAAAGCTTAGATTAAGTATTAGTAAATCTTCTTATAGTTGAACTCATTCACAAGAAGATTTCAAGACAGACTCGTTTGAAAGCATTTTACTTTATAGTATAAGAGGCTCTCAAAACAACTTCTTTGCAAACATTTATCAGTTATGGAAAGACAACTGAATAGTAAAGATTCAGTGAAAGCAAGTTCTAGTTGTAGTTCTAAACGAGTTTTGCGAACACCAAAATGTGCCCGATGTAGGAATCATGGAATCGTCTCATGTCTAAAAGGTTTGAAAACTTTCACTTCTATAATTCAAAAGTTTGTATTCAAAGTATAACTTAACTTATAGGACATAAGAAATATTGTCGTTGGAAGGATTGTAAGTGTCATAACTGTATGCTTGTGGTCGAGAGACAGAAAGTTATGGCAACACAAGTGGCTCTAAGACGACAACAAATATCATCCAATTCTTCAAATAAGTTGAACTTATCGGCAATTGAGGCCACTTTAATGGAGCAGAAGCGCAACTATCAGATCCATTTACGGAATCTGCAGAAATCAATTCGCAATCAAATAATTCAAGAGAAGCAAAATTCAAGTGATTTGTCTAATAATCCATATGTGGCCAAAATTATCAGAAGAAGAAAAAATTTTGGAACTGAATTGAAATGTGACCCGAAAAGTTGGCGGATTTTACCAAACAGTTCGATAATGCCCTTACAGTCAACTCCTATCATAACTCCTCACGATTGTATGACTCAAGCATTGCTTTATCCAACTTTAATGCCATTCATTCCCTCTAATACTCATCATTATGTGAAGTTCGCGTCCAATCCTTATTACTCAAGACCTCAATTGCAAAATTTGTTAACACAACGCGTTTTTCACTCCGAATTAGCGTTAAATACAAAAGTTTCGCAAATTAAAAATTCTTCATCTTTTACAGTGGACGCGATTTTGGGAAATAATAGAAAAAATTCTTCATAAACAAAATGAAAACTTATTTAAACGGAAGAATGTGTTCGTTGGTATGGAAAATACTTGCAAAAACTGATCGCTAGTATTAAAAGGGTTTTAATAATTGGCAATAAAATATTTAATGCATGAAAATATTTGATTAAAGTATTAATTTAATGAATGAAAACACATAAAGTGAATACACATGATATTATATCTAGAATAGGATAGTGTAGTATTAAATTGTATTTAATGTAAAAGATGTAATCAACTGATAATGAGAGCTAAACTATATTAGAAATACAAAATACATAAATCTTATATAAGGATCACGTCTAAAGTGGAATAATCATAAATTGACAAATGATTGACAATTTGTATCCTAAAAATAAAACAAATGAATCCTCAAATAAAGCATTATATAATTGAGTGGAAAGAGTGAAATCAGTTATTATTGTTTAGTAAATAGTTAATGACCTAAAGAGTGGGTCATAATTGACGGTCTCATAGATTGAGTGGTGATAATAGGATAACTGACGAGTGGCGCAGAATTGCTTAGACTAACGCTTGTGGGCAAAGACATCGAAGCAATTGATGAGACGGGCAGACCAGACATGGTTTGCGCTTGCATTCCAAGTGAAGCCGGAACTACTACTAAATCATTAGCTCTTTGTTGTTGAATGAGTTCAGACGAGAGCTGTGGCAAAGAGGGCGGCGCTAGTGATGGAGCGGATGACTGTGCCTGAGCCTGACCTGCTTTACCGATTGTGCGTAACTGTGCGTTTTGTTCTAATAGAAACTCATTAGTGGCCATCAGGTCTGCCACTTGTTTCTTAAGCTCATCGATACGCCTTCGCAGCGCTGCGTTCTCTTCTTCTAGATATCGGGCAGAGCTGTAAATAGTATTTGGCGGCAGACTTGCGGTCGTGTGCAGGGCTGCAGTGCTCGCATTGTACTCAAAATCGGCTAAAGTGGCCGCAGCCGCACTGGTCAGTCCGCCTAACCCTAAACCTGTTCGCTCGGCAGCAAAGCCTCCAAAATTGGTGGCACTGAAAGTGGTCGTGTCGTACGCTCTCCTCTTAGGCTCCGGCGGAGCAAAACTATCAAACGCGTGATCATTGAATACATTATGCATTTGATTACGACTCGAATGAGAATCAAATCTTGACGAGTGATGCATATTATGGTTATTATTATTGCCTCTCATTTCCAGCTCGTAATCATTCTGTGAAACGTGTCTGAATTTACACCTTCCGGGACCTCGTCTGCAGTCACCCTTCAAATTGTCTTTACAAACGGGAACATTAGCCTGACTTTGAGCCATCTCTGAAGCCTTGTTTTGTGCCATTTTGTCCAATACGTGTTGCGGCAACTTTCCTGTCGACCGATACACCTCTTCTTCTTGTTTAGTGCAGTGCAAGAATCGGCAGTTCTGTCGCCGACACTCTCTGTTCTGATAGTCGTGACAGAAAATATACTCAATCTTTTTGCCCAACTCTTCGGCCTCTGATGGGTCCGGATGTCTGAATCGACAGGCATTTCCACGACGACAGACATTCCTTAAGAAGTCTCGACACACGTCTCCAATTCCATCGCCATTACTCGAGTCGTCGCCGTCGGCATTGAGTGAGTCCTCACTCTTGAGCGGCAAATCAGACATCATTTTGACTAATATTTTGTTGTAAATACTCTTTTGTCCCTAAAACGCAACTTATTTTTCGCAAACTGTTCGCACACTTTGAATGTTTTGCGCAATTAATAAAATTTGTTCGCAATTATTTCGCAGTTTTAAATTGTTTAGCAAATAATCATTTAATAATAAGTCTGTTTAACGCACTTGTCGTTTAAGCAATTTTGGAGTTTTGCTATAAATGATTATTAGGTTTAACGCAAACACAAATGCGATGCAAAAAGCGATTTAATATCGTTTTGATATGAAAGCAGTCTTTTTCTCATTTAATTCATGCGGCGCTTAATATACCTATTAATACAAAAATTCAAATAAGTATTAAGTCATATAAATATTATTAAAACTAAAGCATAAAACTAATAACTTATAGAAATATTTATTAAAAATCAAATAATAATTCAAATAATTATTACTAAAATTATTCATTGATTAAATCACTATTTGTTAGTAAATAATGAGCTGTTTTTGTATAGGAATTAAAGCTTTTCTTCCTTTCGTTGACAAAGAAATGCATTCAAAACATCAATACTATTATGGCGTCAATAATACTGTCTTTATGTCTCATATTGTTTTAATAAAATAAACTCTAATTAAGTAGAAAATAATTGGTGTAAAGTATGTATTAAAACGGTTTGGATTAATTACTTGAGATTATATTGAGCTTTTGATGTGTTAGCAATTGTTTAATTAATTATTAAATAAATTAATTAAATTGAAGACAAAACCAACACTCATTTGATTACTGTATAAACATTACAATGAGAGACATCTATTGATAGCCTTATGTATAAAAAGCTGTCTTGTCTTTTAGCTTCAAAATAGTCATTCTCTCAAATTAATTAATTAATATCTAATAACTTATTATATTTACTAGTAATTAACTTAACCATCATTTTCAGGTATATCTCAACTTTGTTCAAAACTATTGTTTTTCTTCATAACTAATTGTCTTTTAATAAATTGAATATGAGTTTCACGACTCCATCCATCTCTGCCTAACTTTCAATTGTCAAGTTTTCATTAGTTTTATAAAAGACTTTTTCAAATGTCATCCGAAGAAGTGGTTAAAATAAATGCTTCTAAACATCATATTAGAGCTAAAATATGTAACACAAGAAGTCAATATCGAAAAGGAAGACGTGAGACATCTATTAAAGTGTTTACAATATCTGATGAATCAAAATATCTTCTCATACATAATGTTCCAGACATTAAAGGGAGTGTTAAACAAGAATTGTTTAAATTGTGCCAAAGATTTGGTGATATCGAAAGACTTAGTTTAAGTGATTATCCCAATTGTGAAGAGTTTACAAAAGTTTATTTAATTAAATATAGAAAGTTTGTCAACGCAGTTATGGCTAAAAAGTCTTTAGACGATAAAAATTTCTTGGGATCTATTCTTCATGTCTGTTATGCACCAGAATTAGAATCGATTGATGAGACTAAAGAAAAACTGAGTGATAGGAAAAGATATGTTATTCAAAAGTTGTCACAAATGGATCAAAAACCAAAGTGAGTATATTGTTGTCAATAGATTTGATTGACTTTTACTTAAGACTAAGTTTTAGTTTTTTTTCTATTTTAGCTCAAAAATATCACAAAATAGTGAACTTCAAAGTTGTCAAATTAATACTTTGGAAGTGGACTCTGAGCCCACTCTTAGTTCACAGACTCAAAGCAATCAAATACCGACTGTCTCTCATCAAAGTCAAGTTCAATTAAATGCTAAAACTGTTACAAAAGGTGACAAATCAGAAACTTTAAAGCGAAAATTGTCTGAAGATTCACATGAAGACATGAGACTTGTCGTAAAGTCAAAAATATCTAAACTAAGTTCAGTCACACCTAAGATTCGATGGCGTAAATGACTCATTGAAGAGTTTTTTGAATTAAAAATTACAATATTGTGGTGAATACTCTCTAACAATACTTTGAAATTACCTGAATTGTATCGATTGGTTTTGAATTTCCGGTAACAAAATGAATAAAGTGTTTAATTTTGTTAACTTTCTATTTTAATGTTTTCTACAAATAAGGCTTTTTACAAGAATTACACTTGAATTATAAATAATTTGAATGAAGTGATGTAATTGTCATAAATAAATATTTAAATAGAATTTTAATTTAATAACAATTTGATCAAAACCTGAATCTTTTGCAATAAAGTCAAGTATACTTATAATAATAACTTATTAATTCTGATCTTTAGGCAAAAGACCGAATGCTTGCAAACAGACTCCAGCAGCTAAAGCTCTGGCCTGCTTTTTATTAGAGCTCGAGACTGACGGTTGATATTCAACTCCATTTAAAATGACCTAAAAATGAATAAGAATTAGGAAATGATATGAAAAATGGAAAAGCTATGCATACCTTATACATGAAATGTTTGCGATGGTCGGGTCCCTGTTCGAAGACCTGCTCATAGACAGGAGTTCCCCATTTCTTCTTAGCGCATAACTCATGAACAATGGAAACCGGATTCTTTCCCACCTCTTTGGGAACAGAAACCAACTGAAGCGGTAAATTACGAACTTCTTCTTTATCAGCCACTAATCCTTTTTTGTCAAATTTGATTTCAAGCATAATCGGATCGACGACTCCATCATTGTTTTTGCCCAAACCCTGTCCTGGATTCCAACCCATTTTCATTAATAGATATAATCCCATGCCATCAGTGATGGGCGCAGCAGTTTTTAACTGATCCTAAAATAAATTCAATCATTTAATGATTTAGGGTTTGTGAACACATGTTTGTGCCCAACCTTTCGCGTCCAGGCATTGACGGGTCCATTCAATTGGTCTCCAGTCATGACATTAGCACCAGTACTGCCAGTGAACTGACCGGGAATTATCTTAGATTCTGCCCATTCAGTCATCTAATACATCAAAATTACGAATAATATTACAAAAATTCTCCACTCGTTTCAACATTTAATGAAACACTTTATTTATCCCACAGATAATTAACACATTGAAGCTCTTGGAAAAGACTTTCCAAATAAGTATCTTATTTGAAAATAAATTGATAACTTGTTAATGAAGAAAAAATGAATCCAATTCTAAAATATGGAATTATCTGTGGGCTTACCTATGATTTACATTACGGCACAAGAATCGAAATATATATTCCTCTAAAGAATGGAGACTAAAAAGAGAAAAGTGGTTCAATATTTCTATGAAACCTCAACAAAACTAATTAAACTCCATTTCATGAGTTTAATTTTGCGTTTCTTCAAGACATAGAAATATAACCACTTTTTATGGCTTTCAATTGGAATTTATTGTAATTTACAATTCAAATTTCAATAAATCCCATACAATCCTAAAATAATTTTGTTCAACATGTCATAAAGAGGTTCTTATAAGTCATTCAACATTCTATTGAATCACTTTATAAGAACCTCTCAAAAGTAGACAAATTAGTTAATGTATTAGTTATTCTTAAATCAAATTATATAATAAAATAATAAATTCAAATAAAAGATCAACAATTATTATCAATAATAAAATTATGTCAACTTTAGAATTAAAGTGAAAAATAAGAGTTTATCTAAAATAAAGTACTAAAAAGTTAGCAATTCTAACAAATGACTTGATTTTCTGTTTTTAATAATAAAATGCTATAAACTATAGAGGATTTGCACAGAAAAGATAAGGATAATTGAAGAAACGGATGGAATGCGGGCACAAACGGTTTTAATTGTTGCCCTCTTTTACATGAATTGAATTTTCTTAACCAAACAATGAAATAGAAGTTCGCGCGCTTACAACTATCAAAATGAATCTTAGTTTCACGTGAAGCGATTGTTTGGTAAAGAAAATTAAATTCATGTAAAAGAGGGCAACAGTTAAAACCCGTTTGTGCCCGCACTCCTTCCGGTCCTTCTACAGAAAAATTGAAAAATAATTCAAATGAGGGTTTAGAGGGCTTAAAGGGTTTAACAAGTTTGTTGTGCTTATGATTACGCCATTATTTTGTAAATTGGAAAATGAAATGATTGGATACCATTTGGTTTGACTGATACATCTGTTTGAGTGCCACCACATTGTGCGGGTCGACCTGTAATTTTCTCATTGCACTCAAGCGCTGAGCCATAATAGAGCCGATGTCTATAGGCATCGATGACTGCGGAAAAACTGATTGATTCTTAGATTCACTTTGATTGGATGGTATTTTGGATGTATCAGAACTAATGTCAGGAACAGGACTAATATTTTGAGAACTAGCGGTACTTATTGTAGAGTTGGATGTGCTTGAAGTAGCGGTTGGAACAGGAACTGGAGCCGGACTTGCAGTCGATTTGGTCTCTACTTTCTTAGGCTTTTTAGGGGGTGGCGGAGGCGGTGGTGGCATCTGTTCGACTTCCTGCCACTCCAACTCTTTACGTCTGTGTTGATTACCACTTGAAACTGGAAATGTTTGTCTCAATTCAATAGCCATTTCAGAGGCTGTCCTACTCTTCAACTGCACGAAGTCTCTGACTCTAATTTCAATGTCTTTTCTTTCTTTTAATTTAAATGGATGTCTAATAGTGAAGGGATGATCAGATTCAACAGAATGCGTGTCGTCATCAGAATCATAATCAGAATCTAGATCTGAATCGGATTCGAGCGCTGAAATGGCGCGACAGAACTCAGTCCATTGTTGAACCGACTTCTGAGTTGTTAATTCTCTCAAATGTCTTAATTTAAGTTTATTAACATCAGTGCCTTGAGGCAGATCTCCCTTTTCTATCATTTTAAGTAAGTTTTCTCGAGCGATCTCTAAAAGCTTTTGTCTATCAATCTTCTCATCACTTGAATCACGAGATCTATCACGAGATCTCTTTCGATGTGATCTATCATTTGGTGACAATGATCTGCGACGCGAGTCATTCAACTCTTTACTAAAATGTCTGGTCTTATAAAACGGTGATTCACTTCTCTTGCGTTCTGGAGATAGAGATCTTCGTCTGCGCCCTAACTTTGGACTAATGGGTGAACGACTTCTAGACCTGTCGTTCTTCCACTTCGACTCATATAATGGACTCAATGGACGCGAAGATCTCTTTCGTGATGAAGAACGAGTTGGTTTGGAATCCATTCCTTCATAATAAGAGCCGTAATAGTAGTCCTCATGATCTGTATTGGATTGACTCCAATATCTCAGGTCTTCGTCTTCGCAGTAATACTTCTCGTCTTCATTACAGTTATGTTTCGATGACTTCTTCTCGTGTTTATTCTTCGCATGTTTTTCGTGATCTTTTTTTGATTTCTTCGAATGTTTCGATGGCTTATGAGTTGATTGACTTTGTTCTGTGTCTTTGAAAGGAATTTCTGCATAGCTTTTCAGTTTTGACGACAATAACAGTTTCATGACTTGGCTCTCATTCTCATTATTGTTGTCATTATTTTTATTATTTGTTTTCTTTTTGTCACTACTTTTCAAACGATTTGTTTTAGACTTTGATTTATGTTTTGATTTTTTAGACTTTTTCTTATGTTGTTCTCTATCGCTATCTATTTCTCCGTCTTCTTTGTCTTCTTTGTCTTCTTTGTCTTCTTTATCTTCTCTGAAAATAGACTTAGAGATCGCTTCCGCTAATAAGTGGTCCAATCCTTCACTCATCACATCATTTGTTTCCATAACTATTCAAATAAAACAGTCATTTAGTTATCAAATCGTTATAAAAACAAATTTATGTCTCCATTCATGTTATGATAGTTAGAGCGCAGTCGCAAACATTCCGTTTACTTCACGTCATTCACAACTTTTAACACTAAAATTCAGATTTTCTTTAATTTAATTATTAATATCTTCTAACGAATGGTATTATTATATTAATAAGTTTCACAAATCTATAGAAATATATGTAGATTTCATGAGAAAAGAGTCTTTTTATCCATAATTGATGTAATTATAAGTAAAAAGAGTACAGATCTTGAGGTCATTCATCTCTCCATCGAATCTAATGCTAAACCTATGGATCAAATTTTTGAGAATTCAAAAGCCATTCATATTTATCATAATCACTAAAATCGAATGGATTGCTTTCAAAGTGAATTAAACCCATATTTGATTTGAAATAAAACTTTCACTTGACTATTGAGATGTGAAGTTTGACCAAAATTTTCAAGCCATTTATCCGAACAATTATTTTTGAATTAATAAAGTTTAAAAAAAGTTTTTTTTATCTGTCAATAAGTGTTCACTTCTATTGAATATGAAATTTATTTGATATAAGTTTGTAATTTGAATAGTGTTTGAATGAAACAGAGATAGAAAACTAAAATTAAAATTATTGACTCAATTTGAGTTCAATTTTAATATTAAGAGCAGTTCCTTTGGACTTGGGTTCGCTCATTCTTTCCTTGTATTCAAATGTCTTTCTAATTAAAGTTTTTGAAGTCAGTGGTCATTTTTGATATGACTTTACGGGTCGCGTTCATAAGATCGACAGTCATAAGATCGAACGTTCAAAAGATCGAATGGGTCATAAGATCGAATATTAAAAGATTTATAATGCAATAATCAATATTTTTCAAATAAAAATTCAAATTATCGAGACTCGATAATAAGATTATTAATAGTACGACAATCCATAAAGTAAAAATCGACTATTCAATAATCGATAGTGTTGTAATCGATGATGTCTAAATTAAATTATACGTTGATGAGTAATCCATATTTAGTGTGGGAAAAATCATTGAAAAAAATGTGAACCCTATTAAGTTGAATTTCTTGCTTCTATAGAATGACTTATAAAAAATACTAATAAGAGAAAGAATCCATTTATTATTAAAATATAAAATTATTGACTTTTTCTTTGATTTTAATATTGAAACTTGTATTTAATATTTTAAGTTTTAATTTTAATTCTTTTGTACTTGGGTTCACACATTCTTCTTTGTATTCAAATGTCTTTCTCATTAAAGTTTTTGAAGTAAGTTTTCATTTTTAATATGTCTTTATATAGAACTCTAATTTAAGCGCAAAGTGACTTTTTTTTGTTGATGTATTGACTACAATAAAAGCATCAATAATTTGAAAGTTATAAATTGATGTTAAATTCAAATACATTTCACAGATAATTTTGAGCTCTTTTAAAGGATAGATCATTTTCTATTGCAGATTCGAATGATGTCTTTAGAAAATAGTTTCGATCCTAATAAACTTTTACCATCAAATCTTGTACATAATTCCGTTGATTCATATTTATTTAGAATAGGTTTATCATTATTTCCAAATCCATCCATCAGAACCAGAATTAATAATCCAAAGTTCATATTTATTATACAACTGCTGTACTTTATTCGATGTATAATTGCATTATTTTCTACACAAGAAGATCCAGATTTTTATATAACGACTGGGATCATAAACTGACAGAAAGTTTAAGTGTTAATAACTTTTTATTTAAGAATTTGATTCACATGAAA
>JAQFZT010002712.1:0-10899 GCA_034696325.1 Camisiidae sp. | reverse complement strand
AATAACAAGCAACTATCATCCTATGACAACGAGATAAAAAGCTATGCGAGTCCATGGAATTACTGATCCACCTAATAATTATCTTAATATTGTTCTCATCAGAAATAAAGTTGTTTGCAGTTCATTATAAGTTGAATTTGTTTACAGTTGGCAACTGACTCAAGTTTAGTTACCGACCATTGTTTTATATTACAGGCTATAAAATATTTATTGCTAATAACTTTGGGTATAAAATAAAATCTAAAGATAATACTCATTTTGAAAATTTGATTAATTTAGTATTTTGTGATTTATTAAATCTAATTGAACGACTCAAGTCATAAACAATGAAAATGAATGAGTAAAAAATAATTTTATTTAAAAAACTTTGACAAAATATTTGGAAATATAATGAAATGAAATATAAATCACTTAATGGAATGACTTTAAGCAGTCAGAAGTTTATAACTTTGACTGTTTGTGAAAGCTGTAAGGATTAGAACATAACTCCAATAGTGAAAATCCATCCGTAAAGCAAAGCCAATGCTATGATGTCTGCTATAACTAATTCAAATTTCATGAAATTTTGCCAAATCTGAACTCGAAATGCTATTCTGATAAAATTGCACAAAAGTATAATGAAACCGGTGCCCAAAGCGATTAAATATAATTTGATCTTCGGAAGCATCATATAAATTAGTAGCGAATAAATTGGCAAAAAAATATTGATGCAGTTCACAAAAATAAAAAATATTATCAATTCAGAATTTATTGCTTCACTATTTTCTTCCAAATAATGGTCTCCATTGAGTTTTTGAATACAAAATATTAGTTTAATAACAGAAATTGAAATAACGGCTCAATAAATAATATAATGAATGGCTTCAAACGATGATTTATCTGATAATATTAATTCTGATGGAGTTATATAATCACGAATTGCATAACTGGTTTGTCTTAATTTTGCAATATTCAAAACTTCTTGCCTATACTTTACATTAGACATAATTCATATTTATTACAATTATTGTTTGACTTCAAAAAATTATATCAAACAACAGAAGCCTTTTCAGATTGTGTTTTTGTTCATTTGAAATTCACTTCATTTATATACTTGTATTAAATGCCACTTTAGCTTTACTTCGAAAAACTACTGACGTTTAACAATAAATTAATAAACAAAGAGATAAAGACAATCTAAATAATGTTAAGTTTGATAAAACAATAAAATCTTTTACCGGTATAAGTAGTTTAACAGTCGCCACAACTCAAAAGTACAGCTCACAAAAAATATGTATGTGAATCAAATATTTGAAAACAATTTATTTCCAGTTGAATTTTCTTATAATTAGAGATAATTTGTTCAAATAATTTTTTCTCCAAGCATTGAACCAGAGTTTTACAACGTAAACAAAGGAAATTTCTATATCTAACTCATGACTCATGAAATTGAAAGGAAAAATCTATTAGAAATTGTTTAGAAAATATTTATATTCAATATCATTTGAAACAGCTTTGGGTACCTTCGTATAATGAGGGTGACCACCTCTAAAAGAGTAATTCCGGGAGATTCTGAATCAAAGGGGGGGGGAAGTAAGCACTTTTTGAAAGTTAATATAATGAATATTCAGGAAGAATCTTTGTAAAAATATTCCTCTCGGGAAAGACTCTCTATTCCGGGGTTCTTCCGCTCGTTCCTGGAGAGGTGACTGCACTCTTCTTTGTAAAATATTGTTGAGTTTATTTTTGTGAAATTATGTACCTTTTGAAAACTGACTAAATTATGAGAAAATTTAAAACAATAAAATTTTCAACTTAATAATAAATTTTAATATAATTTAATTTTATAATAAACCCTATTCTTAAATGAAGGCAACACTCAAACCGTTTTACTTGAGAGCACAATTTTTTATGCACTCTATACTTCGAGCGACTGTAATGTGTGGGTGTTTTTAAGACGAAAATTACGCACAAATTATTTATCATTAAAGATGAACAATTATGCTTTATGAGGCAAAAAGCATAAAAATAGCATAATTTCGACCCAATAGCATAAAAGGACATAATTTTGCGACCGGAGCATAAAATAACATTATATTGAGTTTGAAGCATAAAAAAGGATAATATTTACCAAAAAGCATGAAATGTTCCAACTTTTTAACGAAAACAAAGTTTCAAAAGACTGCAATGATTGTATTTCAAAACTAATTTGAGATTTTCCTAAAAATTGTATTGACTGCATATCATTTCTTTAGCAATACTTTAAAAATAGCTCACATTGAGCTGTAATTATGATCTAAATGCTTCAATCAGTGCATTAGGAAAAGTTGTCTTAATTTAAACAATTATAAAACGTTTGAAATACATTTGTTGTAAACATGCAAACAATAAAATCGTTGATATTTAAGTGAAAATAAATAAAAATTAATTTTGTAAAACTATTTCAAACGAAATAATTATAAGTCAAATAAAGTTTTACTTATATTTAAATAAATATGTCTGATAGTGAAGAAATTCAAGAAATTAGTGACAGCTCTTTGACATCAAGTTCTTCTCTAGAAATAAAAAGACTGAAAAAGACATCGAATAATAGCAAGATTCAATTGATTAATAAATTAAAATTGAAAGCTAAATAAAAACGAAAATTTATTAAAGTAACTGCTGATGAAAGAGCGAAACAATTTGCAAATCAAGTGTTGTATTCAATTGATGGGAAACTTAAGTTCAGGCATTGCAATGACAAAGAATAAGATTTGAAAATGTCGACAATTAGGAATCACATCAACGGGAAAACAGACAAATAAAAACACAGACAAATAGAATCTTAATCTGAAATCAAATCAAAAATCAATAGATTCAATGTTTAGTGAACCTAATATTAGACATAAAAGATGGCAGAATATGAATAAAGATGCGGCCAAAGCCTTCGCTGAAGGGAATATACCTATCTTTAAGTTCGATCACTCGTCCATTAGATTATTTTTTTCAAAACATGTTACAAATGGTAACTCATTGTAAACTTCAAAAACTATGAGAAATACGATTAAAAGTATTGCTAGCGATGAACGGAATTATATCATTAAAGAAGTTAAAGAAATTGAGTTCATATTCTATTATTGCCGATGAAACAAGTGATGCAAACGGGAGAGTGCTAATGAATTCGATATTAATCCCATCAAATTATGAATCCGGAGACGAAGCACTCAATCAATACTTTTAGATACGATTGAACTCGAAGTTTGTAATTCTCAAACAGCCGCAAAAGAAGTGATTAATTGTCTGAATAATAAAAATCTCTCTCTTGAGAAAATGTATGGATTCATTTCTGACAAAGCTAGCTATATGTTGGCCGCATAATTTTAATAATATGTTCAATATTATACTGAAACATGAAACCAAAAAATCTCAAATGAAGTCTGAATTAGATTTCATTTCAAGCATTACTGACACGATAATTGAAAGTATAACCCGTTCTGAAGAAATGAAAATCTCTATACATCATATTCATAACGACGCAAACGTTCTCAAAAACTTTTCAATGGAGTTATTTTATATATTGAAGGAGACAATAATGTGAATTGATCTGAGAGTTTTGTTTCGAAAACTATTAACGCTCTAAATATCGCTAAATTGAAGCTTGAAAAATATATTTACACTAAAAAATAACCTTCTTATGAATTTCTTAGTCAAATAAGAGTTTTTGACCCGAAACAAGAAGAAAGTACTCGAAGAAAGTCAAAGTTTAAGCTTAATGGAGTTTTGGGTAGAGAACAAACAAACACTTCCAACACTTTTTCTTATAGTTATGAACTATTTATCAATTCCAATATCAGGTGCAGAGGTCGAAAGATCTTTTAGTTGTCTCAAAAATATACTGACAGATAAAAGAAGAAGACTTACGACACAAAATTTGAAAGATTTGATTTTCCTCAACTATAATTCTAAGAAAGATATTAATTCTTATTAATTTTTTTTTATTCTTTAGCTTATTTAATGTAGAAATGTTTATATTATGAATAAAAATCAAAACGTTTGCTTTACTCCAAAGATTATTCTAGATTTAATTGAGTGAACAGTAGAATAATTTGCAGCATAAAAGCATAATTTAGAGCATAAAAACATAATTTAGAGCATAAAAGTATAATTTTTTGAGCATAAAAGCATAATTTTTAGTATAAAAAGAGCATAATTTAGTTAAATTCGAAAGGATAATTGGTCATCTCTACTAGTAGATAAGGGAATTTAAACTTAAATTATTGCATGAATATTGTATTTTATGTCCCGTCCACTGAATAATTCTAGAATCGAGTGATTGAGCGTTCCATTGATCCCAAACTCTAATGCCATTAGTTTCACATTTCACAAAAATAACTGTGTGTTGATGAAGATGTGGCTCTTTATAGCTGCCGTTCGGTCCTAAAAATGTTGCGATTGCTGTCAATTTCGGAACCTTTGAGCAATTCTCTTTAACTGCAATGCCTTTTCTCCACTTAGAGGTCAGACCTATTTGCCGATTGTCAGGTTGTCGTAAACAGTTCTTCTGCACTAATGCAGCGCATTCTTTTCCTAAGCCATGCTCTTCTGTTGACAAATTTAAGTTAAATATGAAAAGTATACAAAAGAATCTGTTGAAGAGATGACTATTAATGGCACAGCTTTATTCTTGCAAAGTCCTGTCGATGTATTAAATAAATGCTCAATTCTTAATATTTATCTTTATTGTCGTATTAGAAAAGTCCAATTTGAACCTCAGGTTTGATATGAGTTAAGTTACCTTTATATAGAAAATTGAAAAAAATGAATAAAGAAGCTTGTATTGTAAACTGACCCGCGTATTTGCTAGAAACCCAAGTACACACATGTGCCAACGGATCTTCACAAGGAATGAAGCCGAAAGTCGAGCCAACTATTGTGGAAACAATTAATAGAACTAATATTGACATGTTGTTCAAGAATGCAACTCAATATATTCATAATAAATTCAAAATTTTTCTCTCTTTTATTCATTTCCAAAAGATTAAAGTTCTTTTGCCAATTGGTTTATGTTTAAAATCTTATATCTATAATATTTGCGGTCTAGAGATATTCGTTTATGAAATGTTGATCCGTTTGATGTCATAAAACAAATATATCAATTCAACACTTTCTACAAATAGTTAGTGAATTAATATCAAAGTAAAGAGTAATGAACTCGATTGCATTCAATGTCTTGCAATAAATAAGAGAAAATAAACAAATTATGCTTTATTTAAAGTCTCGGTATATTAAACAAAATTGTTTAATTTATTGAATGGTTTTTATTTCATTTCAATCTGCAATAGTATAAAAAAAAGTTTACTTACAAAAAAATTTGAGAAGATCACTTTTATAAAGTAACATTTAAGAAAAATTTTTCATGGTGGTATTGATTGTTGATTTTTTCAAATCTGTAAAAATTTCGCAAAATCATATGTTAATCCAACGGGTTATATAAATTGAAATTCATTATCTCGAGAACCTCAGAGGTTCTTGGGAAAAGTAGCACAACAAAAGACGCGTAATTCATTTGGCAACAATTGCCTTGATATCAACCCCCATCAACGCGGCCATCTTGGCCCCTTAAACCCACTTTGAATGAAAATGAAATTTCTCAGTTGTAAAAAACTACCTTGCAAAGTTGAAAATTTTGAAAATAATTACTGAAAAGCTGTGGGCAAATATTGGACGATATGAGAATAAAAAATTTAAAAATATCACATGAGCTTCAAAAATGATCGATGTTAATATATAATCACTACAATGCCTATTAAACCTGCCCCTGTTGAGCCAGGTGCGAGATTTTTGTTTGCCCCACTCAATTTCAAGTCCCCCTCACTTGTTAAAATTACAGAAAAAATATCACTTGAAAAACTCCAACAATAACGATCCTCTCTTATAATATCGATCTAATAAAAACTATGAATTTCCAGTTAAACACCAAATCATATATGAAAGTATTTCGAAAACTATGAAATATCATCATGACTTCAGGTCATACGAGAAACTTTACGAAATAAATCTTGTGATTTTTTTGATAAAGATTACAATTAATGCTTGAAACTTCATTAAAAAATTATGAAATTCTGTTTAAACTTGAATTCATGTCTTGTATATCTACTGTATAAGAGTTTTTGTTATATTTTGATAAGAACTTTTGAAAAGCTATTATCTCGAGAACCCTATAAGCACCTGAAAATTCGAAATGCACAAAAGACGCAAAAAACATTCACCAACCATAGCCTTAAATATCATTATAGAGGTACTCTGACATCTTGATCTTCTAAACACTTTTCAAACGAAAAGGTTGAAGTGAAAGTTAGAGAAAAGTGACTTTGCTAAAATCAAATTTTCGAAAATTTTTACTAAAAAAATTCTTTGAGATTTGAGAGGAATTTAGAAGAAAACATTTTTGAAGTATCATCTCAGGTTTAAAAGTTATAAGATCAAGTTTACTTGAACTTTTACCCCTCCTATAGCGATCCCTGTTGAACTTCAATCTCATCCTCTAAACAAACTCTCTTACCAAAAGAATTTCCATCATAAAATAGTTAGTTCTACAACCCCACTAAAGAACATCGTACCTTCTAAAATCGACCTAACAAGTGGGGGTAGTTAGATGTGTATATAGGCTGGCCACCCGTCCCGTCCTTGACTGGACATTGCCGTATTTTGAAAGATAGAAGACAAAAATCCCATTAGACCAAAAACGCTCGACGGGACAATTAGTTGTCACGTTTTTAAAATTTCATTTAAAAAAAATTTCTCAGATATTCAAACATTGAATTTATTTTGCAAATGCTAAGGGATTAAGAACACAGTTTAATGTTTTTGAACGCCTGTGGTTTGACCCTTAATCACAACAGCCCTTTCTGAAAAGGACCACTGAAATTATTCAATTAAAAATTTCCGAAATAGGGGCTGCACGTTTCGGAATTATCGAGCGATAACACACTATAGAGACAGTGTCTGCTTCAGTTTCCGTGAGTCTTAACCTTTTCTTTGAATCCATAGAGCGTAAAGCTGATGGTATCGGATATCTAGGACAGACAATTGTGAGACCAAATAAACAGCGCATGTCCCGAGACCAGTGAAAGCTAAGGAGTTTTCAGTTCACAGAGATTTCGGCCTACACTCTACAGTTGCTATAGAGACCTCATTTACTCTGGTCTCCAAAATTGTTAACAGTCTTTGGAAGTTGAAGATTATTTTATCTAAAAATTCATTTTAATCAATATTCAATTTATTTTCAAATATATAACAACTCAATCTTTGTGATACAATTAAGATTGAGGTACATCTGATTATTGTGTTAGAAGTGTGTTCTTTACTGTGATACACAAAACTGTAAGAGCACTGTAACACAAAAATCATCTTACATTTAGAAATAAAATTATTAAAATTTAATTAAATTGACATAATTAGCCAAAGAGATACTTTTAGTATCTCAGAGCTCGATATCTTTATAATGGTTTACAAATGGATGGAATAGAAAATTCTTGACTTGAGTTCTCCTTAATCTTAGAATTTAATAAAGTGTTTCTTGACATAAAGATTTCTGCTGTATAACTATCATCGACTTTTGCTTCACTTTCTGTCTTCTTATCGAGTTTTTCTTTGATGTCAATTTCATATCTTTTAGTTTTAGGCAAAAACGAATTAGCGACAAGTTTTCAGCGATTTCTTTATTGCTGTTTATGAGTAAGTATTCATTGAAATCGATGTCAAATATTTATAATCTGAAAATCAATTTGAATAATTTCAAAGTTATTAATCAAATGACAAATGTACAGATATTTTTACTTCGAAGAAATGGGTTTCACGCGAAAAAATGTTTTGAGAGTTATTTATTTTATTCCTTCAAATTTGCCGAACGTAAAGTCATTGCAATTCTGGACAATAATTATGTGTTTATTATTATTGAATTCAATCAAACATATAAAATTAGTGACCATTTTTATTATTATGTCGTGAACTAGAGATAACTTTTCTTATTATTTATAATGAGTTCAGTTCTCATAAAATCTAAGGATCATTCATCAACTCATAATCAATAAGAAGTTTTAATACTTTTGTCTTATAAAAACATGAAATTATTTGAAGATAAATTAAAAAGTGTTTTGATTTCCTTATCATTAATGTTTATAATATTAGAAGATCTCAGACTTTTACAGTACTTGAGGCCAAGATATTTGAAAGCTATTTCTCCGACTCTCACAATAATTAGTAAATATATAGAGTATTTCGAAATCGATAGTGAAATTATTCTCAATTCTGTAATAAATTTGAATTTTTTGTGTAAACTTTTGATAATAAATTTGTTTAATTTTTCATTTTGAACTTCATCTAAATTTCACTCTATATTATTGATATATTATTTTTTATAAATCATAATGAAGCTATTATCTTATTTCAGTGTTGAGAGTAACAATACATATACATCATCTCACAGCTTGAGCTCCCGCTGGAAATAAAATAACCCTAAACATTTGTTTACGCTGTAGTTTTTCTCGAGGTTTTGATAATTCCACAGTTATTTGGTATCACATTTTAATTTTGTGCTGCCCTTCACTTACCTCCTGTGGAGAGGCTGCGTGATAAGATGCGATTCCTTCCCCATTCTACCACCCCAAAGGATTTTTATCATTGAAAATACATTCACAAAGAAAAGAACACATAAAATTTCAAAATGCTATGAAATCAAACAATATTATTGAACAGTTTTTATTTAAGAAGAAAATGACCGAAGAATTAAAAATAACAGCAGCAGAGGTTTTTTCAGAGATCTATCATGGTATTAAGCATCATCATAGCTATAGATCTATGGAATGTGGCATCAAATTAGCTCACAGATTATTCCCGAATTCAAATATTTGCAAAAAAAAAATTCATTGCGCAAGAACTAAATCAGAAACTATAGCTGTCAATATCTTGAGTACTAATTCAATTGAACTCCATCTAAAATATATTGCAAAAAATAATTTGAAATTATCAGTATTTACATATGCATCGAATAAAAAAATATCAAAGTTTTTCCAATAAGTATACAATATTTTTCTTTTGAAGAAGGCATCAAAAACTTCATCATTGATTTCTATGAAGACTCTTATTAAAATCTACTGCAATATATGAAAACAAAAAATATTTTACATTTAAATGATCTGAAAATACAAAATGTGATCAAAAATGGAGCCGGAAATGACTCATATTATGAAAAAATTCGATCTTCTTTGGTTTTGTTTTTGCAATTGATTGATATTAATTGAATTTTTCAAATTTATTTTCAAAGTCTATTATCTCGAAAACCATGATGGGTCTTGAGAATTCGAAATAAACAAAATTTGCAGAATTTATCTGGCTACAATCGCCCAGATATGACCCATAATTCCCGCGGACGTTTTCACTTAGTAAATCACTTTTCAACGAAAAAACTAAAACAAGATCACTTAAAAAAGTTACCTTGCTGAAATAGGATTTTCATGAGAAATATCTCAAAAGATGCGCCTTGATAAAACACAACTTGAGAAAAAATGTTTCCAAAATATGACTTGAGGTTCAACAGTTATCAGTAAAAAAACTTCTTCGACTTTAACGCCTCTTATAGCCGTCTCCTGTTGAGCTAGGTTCAAGTTCTCAACTTAAATGTTTTCTTCTTATGAAACTATTTGAAAAATTTTCATCAAAAAAAGTTACTACCATAACACCTGGAAATAGAATCGTCTCTTTTAATATCGAACTTACAAGTAAAAGTAGGCGTATTTGATGAACGCGTAGGCATGACATCTTAAAAATAGGTAATTTTCGATTAATCTGGTCGAGTTCTATCATTTACCCCAATTTTTAAAAAAATTTTTGCCCCTCAATGTTTTGACAATTTTTCTACGTGTGTTTTCTGATTCATAAATTCAGACTTACACCATTTCAGAAAATTCATTTTCATTATTGGAAATCAATGGAATAATACAACGAAACAAAATCAATAGACTGGAGATCAAAATTATTACTGGGTTATGAAATCTATTTCTTTAGATGGAACCATTCGAGAAAAAAGATAAACCGATTCTACATGAATGAGTTCCGGCGGACTTAATGTTCACATAAGAAGATAAGCGTAGACTTGAATTAAAATGTGTATCAACTGTATTAATTGTGGTTTTTGACAAAAAATTTCGGGAATTTAGGCTACGGAAATTACTTCATTTTGATGAATGACGTTTAGAAATATCTTATTATGTAAAATTTAAATTTATTTCGAAATTTTCCCTTGATTTTTGTTCGCACAAAATTTTTTTTTCCAAAATAAGGTTTGAGGTTTCAAAGTTTAAGAACAAAAAGCGGCGTATAGCGGCGTGCTATAATGATTTATTATTTTTCAGAATATTCTTAAATATCACTTATTAGTTGTGATAATTATTTTTAAAATCGCAATTATACTTTTAACTTTGAAAATAAAATGATAGATTCCAAATTTCTACTATCCACACGATATCATTGAAATTGAACACAAATTTTTGATTTGTTTGCATTTTCCAGTTTGAATTATTGTTTCAGTTAAAACATGAATATAACATATTTTATTGAATGAAATACAAAATAGATTGATTTTTACTATAATGAATAAAAATAATAATAACACGGAAATGAGAACTTTTTTTTTGATCGAAAAAAATTATTTATAAATAATAGTATCTCTCCCACAGTATAAGATCCTTATTTTTTTTAAAGAGCACTTCTTTGTAAACAGTAAAACTTCGGCTCTGGTCATCGTAGAGTGACCGGGTCGGTTACAAAAGAATCTGTATGACCCTAATCGGTGCCTAAAAGTTTTGTTTTCTCAAAAAAGTGGCTACTTTTCAAAATAAAAAATATTTGGCTACGCCCTCTGCTTATTTCTAATGTTTCATA